>MJUU01065143.1:63279-74457 GCA_002080025.1 Modiolus philippinarum | reverse complement strand
TGGAATCAAAAATTTTTGCAATTTTATTCATTAAAATGTTTATTTCAACTTTACTCAAAAACCATGGTTGCTGCTGAGAAGAATTTCAGAAAATTGCATGTCTTGGACAGTTTCACGAAATTTACCAATGTTGCAACCATATTTTTTATTTCTTACGCGTTCAAAATTATGCTTGGCATCAAGGAATTGCCTTATTCCCTAAATTATATGCAAAAATTTCAAAACTTATCTGTCTTTGATATTTTCAGGAAATTTACCAAAGTTAGAACCAGAATGAATATTCCAACAACTTGTTACATATCTGCATACTGCATGCAGCAATGTCCAATTCTAATGAAATTCTGTTAAGACAAAAACACTTAATTCACTTTCTAAAGAACTTTTATTTGTGGATAAACATTGAAAGTTTTAGCAAAAAACTGAGTCCAAACACGCAAGAAATATGGAAAAACAAAAAAAAATTACAATTCTTTCAGTTGGAGATAATTTTCTGACCATCATCTAACTTTTGACCACTTTTCAATAAATTCCAATAAGATTTAATAACTTCATTCAACTTCTAAAAAACTTTTATCTGTAGGTTAATATTCAATTTTTAAAAAAAAACAAAGAAAAAAAAAGCATACAAACAAACAAACTAAGTCCAAATACGGACAAAATACAGAAAAAATGAATAAAAATAAATTCAAAATTTTCATCTAGGGGTAATTTTCAGAACATTTTCTAGCTTCTGACCAGTTTTTATGATATTCCAATAAGATTAAATAACTTAATTCACCTTCTGAAAACTTTAATTTGTGGGTTAATATTTCAAATAGACTAAGTCCAAATCAGAAAAAATACGAAAAAAAAAAAAACTTTTCCAAATTGTTTTAGCTAGAGGTAATTATCTGACTATTATCTAGCTTCTGTCCAATTTTGACACAATTCTATAAAGATTAAATGACTCTATTCAACCTATGAAAAACTTGTGCAATTGTTGACGACGACGACGATGACGGAATTTGGATCGCTATGTCTCGCTTCCTCACCTTTCGTCGCAGGCGAGACAATATTATATCCAACAACAAAATATAATAAAAACATACAAAATTTGATTTTTTTTTCATTCGTTTTAGATATGGAAAATTAATTTCGTAGAACCAAACAAAATGTATGTTCATTGTTCTTGACAGAGAGGTAAGTCATCTTAAGGACCAAAATATAAGATACCTGTAAAAATTTAAAGATTTATATGATCCTTAATTGTTAAATTTCCGAATTAACAGAAAAAACGAACTTGTGTTGAAGCAAATCCACCAAATGCATTACGCTGAGTTGTAAGCCATTTTAATACGGGCAAACCATCTGCATACTGCTTATTCTGGGCATACACTAACAGAGCGTATGACGTCATCTCGATGTCAATTGGATTGGATTGTTGATGAGGTGGACGCCAGTATATTGAGTTTGATGTCGTTGTTTTAACCTTACGCCAGTATTTCATTCCACCTAAATAACATTTAAATCGTATTAAGATGTTGGTAATTAAATTTATATATTGGTATAATATTTGTAAATGTTTTGACATTTTAGGACGTGATTACTTCGTTGAATGTTAGAACTAAATTGTGAACCACATTTTTGCTATCATTAATGTTGTTACGTTCCGGGAGCGCCTTATTTTGCTTACTTATTTGCTGATTTTGGTTTATATTCAAAGCTTTATTGTTTGATCGTTTTAATATAGTAGAATGGTTGCATTTAATTTATTCATGTTCATTTTGTAAAAAAAAATACTACTTCGATCCTAGAAATAATGCCGCAAAATAAGGCAATAAATGGCAAAAATTAAAAATTACAGAATTTTAGTAATTTCTTATTTTTTTTTATTGAAACGATAGTGACCAACCACGTATACACTAAAATATTTCTATATGGTTATTAATTTACCACATCCTCAAAGTCGACCTTTTTTTGCCTTTTTCCTAGGGCTTCCTTCACTTATGCTTTTTTATTTGGCTTATTTAACCAATGATGTTGAATTAATACCAAAAACTCTATATAATCGAATATTGAAGACATTGTAGAATTTGAAAACCACCACAGATTTTTCTCAAGCTTTTCTTCAATTTGATGTATCTATTATATTATTTTCATTTTATTTTTACATTTGTTTAAATGCTCTACACAACCTCCATTGTTTTCTTTTATATGGACAATAACAGTGCATTGACTTGACATAAACGCAATACAAGGATTATGCTTACACAACCAGGAAAATTCTAGCCTATAGCACGATGTTTAACTGTTTGGAGCCGAGTCTTAATATTCCGTTTATGCCAAGTCAATGAATCGCTATTAGGATAATACTGCAACCATAACTAATTTAATTTTACGTAAAATATGGATGAAAATGACGATTGAAAGAATAAGGTGGACGTCGTTCCCTTTGTTTTAAATAATAGTTTCTCCAAATTCACCGGGATGATTTGTACGGAAACATATTTTTGACATCAGGACAAATTGTTTAAAACTAGAGACTGTATATCATCTTTGTTTGTACAGTAATTGTAGTCTACTATGGCAAATAGAGAGGTTGAAGTTACTGTAAAATCATTATTTTAAAAGTATTTTGTATATAAACGAAGTGCATAATGCATATAGTCTAAAATTGAATACCGCTTTTCTTTGTTGAATGAAAAACACATTTGAACATAAAACGTATCCCCTTTCTTAGCATAAAACCTTGAGAAAAATGTAATTCGAGTATATATAACGCAGTAGAAATATCGTGATTAGCGGGTAAGTGTTCATGGCACAATCTCTATAATTTTGGTACTATTCTCATCTTACTAAATGAGACATTCACAGATACTTACTATATCCAATCTCTTCGATACACGTTTGACATCCCGCGACATTCAAATATATATTTAGAAAATTAAAAAAAACTAACTGTTAAAGCCGTAGTCATTTAAATATATAAAAAAGTTTATAAAACACTGATGAACTTATGTTATGACAATTACCCTACTATAAGCAAGCGTATGTGCACTTTTCTTTTCATTCACTCACGGAGTACTTGTGTATGAGATTATTCTGAATATAAGTACTTTTGTACTTGTTTCTTTCTATTCACTCATGGAGTACTTGTGCATGACATTATTCTGAATACATTTACTTTTGTTGTATCCTTTTATTTACTCATGTAGTACTTGTGCATGAAATTAATCTGAACATATGTAACTTTGTACTTCTTTTTTTTATTCCCTCATAGAGTACTAGTGCATGAGATTATTCTGTATATATGTACTCTTGTACTTGTTTCTTTCCTTTCACTCTTGACGTACTTGTGCATGAGATTATTCTGTATATATGTACTTTTGTACTTGTTTCGTTTCATTCAAACAAGGAGTACTTGTTCATGAGATTATTCTGAATATATGTACTTTTGTACTTGTTGTTTTCATTTACTCATTGAGTACTTGTGCATGATATTATTCTGAATATTTGTACTTGTCAATTTATCATAGATATACACTATTAAGATTTCATTTCTTAGTGTATACAATAAGAAGTTCAACATTTTAGTACATATAATTTACTTATATTTTTATATGCCTAAATGTAATATATAGCATTGATTTAATTATACCTTTAACAAAGGCAACGTTTATAAGTTTTGTTAAATTATATTATGTAGGCTGATTTCTTGTCAATGCTAGTAACTGACAGTATATTAATTTGGTGATGTTTTACCTTTGACAATTGCACAGTTGTTAAGTTTTGTGAAAACAGTTTGTGAAACCCGACTTCCCGATATCGCCAATGCATAACTGGTAATAGACAGTACATAATCATCTGTAAGATTACTGATCTGGTTTTCTAAGTAACTTCTGGCTTTCATTGTTGCATTCAGTATTTTCTCTTGGATTGGCTACAAATAATAAGCATTGTCTTTAACAATTTGGCAAACTTTTTGAAAAAATATATATAATATATATGTTTGAAGAAAGTGTTGGATTTTAACACTAAAATAATTTGTATTTTTACGGATTATTACTGTATGGTTGATATAATACGCGGGGAATTAATTTTCGCGCCATTTGCGTTCAAATGTAATCGCAAAATTTTATGTCCGCGATAATTTCAATGTCAGCTGAAATATAAATTAATCTATTGACTTTGATTTAAAATCTGCAAATAAATCTAACACTGAAAACAGCGCAAATTTCGTACAGAGAAAACAAGTCCATATGCAATCAACTGAATATCGTGTAACTAATAAATACAACCTACTCCTTGCAAGTCATTGTTTTCTTCTAAAGCTATTAATACAAAGGCTGTCAAACCCGGTCCACTACCTGAACCACCCTGAAATTTTCAAATAAGAAAAGCATAAGGTTATTCTTAATAGAAGTCTCAGTCACATTTTAGGTTATTAGGATGTAGTAAGTTCAAATTTTAAAAATCACATTTTAAATTAATATTATACACTAGCAGATATGTTTTAATCTTGTTTGGCCATTTTGACCTTTTCCCCAAATTGACATCCTTAACGCAATTTTGTTAAGACTGTGTAAGAAATTCAGTCGTATTTCAAGATAATCGCTTTCAAAGACGATCAAGACCGGTTAAATTTATAAAGATCAAAGAATAGAGTAGCATTCAAGGGTGATCAAGATCTGTTAAGTATGTCCAGATCAAACAACATCAATTCGAGATCTGGTTTGATCTTAACAAACTCAACTCGTCCTGATCTCTCCTGAACGCAATTAACAAGTGGATCTTATTTGATCGGATACTATCTTAAAACGTCTTGATCGTCCTTAACATAATTGTCTGTCAAGATCGTGGTAATATCAAAATTGCCAAACAAGATCAAAACATATCTGCTAGTGATAAGTGGAAAGAGGATTTGTGAGGGAACAAATTCAGCTAAATATTTTGATATGTTTTGGACCTCGTTTTTCCAAATATTTCACACTTATGAAATCGAAGGAATAAGCTCCCACGGACTTGATGAAGACACTGCCGGTTACTTTCAGATGGAAGGAAAATCTGCAATTTCATGTATTCTTGCTTACTGACTAAATGAGCCACTAAAAATTTGATGACTAAAATAATAAGATGTAATGATGCAAAAAACCAAAAAACAAAACAAAAAAAAAGAAAACAATCAACCCCTCCCCCCAAAAAATAAACAAACACAAAAAAAACACACCCCCCCAAAAAAAAACAAAACACAAAAAAGAAAAACAGAGGAGTAGTTTTGCACTATATTCACATCGCTTAAATATATAAGCGCAAATGATACGCGTAACAGGAACATACAAATGCGTAAAAAATCGTAACGGATGATAGNTTTTAAATCTTAAGGTGTTGCTACTTTTTTACGCATCTGCCATATTTCAACAGTTTTTGTTTTACATTTGTAGCTATTTATATGCTGTTTGTGGCTTATCTAACATACAAATAATTTTACTGGACATTTCCACCGACAAGACAGCAAATATGGGAAGGGAAGTATCATATTGACCAATTGTAATTTATTGTTGCATTTTAAGATGTATATGTGGCAGTTGCTGGAAACACGGAATACATGGCTCCCAGGGTGCAACTGCAAAAGATAGAAGATCTTAATATGTTTAAAACCAATGAAATCTAAATGCAATCTCGTGGAATTTTCTTGGCATAGGTCTCATCGTTTATCCCTTTTTTCCACCATGGACAAGGGAATCAGTGCAAGATTTTTCTGTCTTAAACAAGGGATATAAGACAAGAAACACCTTCAAATTCCTGCCAAGTTTTAGATCCTAACAATACACTAAGCTTAATAAACATAAATCGAATAATAAATAATTCAAATGTATTAAATAGAATATTGATTCCCTTAGAGTGTACCAAGTGAGGACCATTGCAGACGACAATTTTGTTTTTTCTTTTTTTTTTTTTTTTGTTTCGTGGACTTTGGCTCTAGACAACCTGGTCGGTAATTTTGTTATTACTCCCTTTTCAAAGTTAATTTGCGGCCATCTTGCAAATGGCGACCATTCAGAAAATTTCAACATACAGCATATAACTTCAGGTAGTGATTCAATTTTTTGCAAATGTGAAATCATTTCTTTGAGCAATTTCATAATTAAATAAGCATTTCAAGCATATTACTAAAACATAGCTATCGGAACATGAGGATTGTATCTGGGCTTAAAGTGTCAGACCGCTTTAACTGACAAAAAATAAGTCGTACGATAATTAATCCTAGATGAAACTCAATAGAGATATCCCATAAAAGTACGTAACTCAACGAGAAATACCTAACTCGACGTAACATTACCTATGATCACGAAGCATGACAAATGGGATCCTTTATTATTGACAAAATAGAAACAGAGCTGTTATAGCCATTGTCATTGTTGTCAAACTTTCTTTTGTAGACAAATCATGGTATTGATTGTTTATTTTATTTTCTTCAGGATAAATATATAAGACACCATCAGAAAACAACATTAAAAATGTTTCGAATGAATCGAAAAGACCTTTTTGATATTTTTAACGCATGTTTTACGATTATCTAAAACATTTTAAATTTCATAGCATTTGTATTCAGATATTTAAACTGATGTTGTCAGAATAAGCTAAATTAAGAATGCAAAAATATACATTTAAAAGGGAGGGGATCCGGATATAGGAACCCAACCATTTTTAAATTCCATACAGAATTTAGTCAAAATAAATAACTAAATACCGAAGTTACTGTGAATTTACTTTCTGCATATGCGCATTTCGACAACTAATGTCTCTTCAGTGCAAATAAAATCTAAACGTTTGGAAGACCAGAAACTCAAAGATGTTTAAAAACTGGTAGAGAACAAATAACCAATAAGATCTAAATGTAAAGCAAAATTGAAGAAAAACTGCAACATGGAATACATGTATAACACCTCCTCATTATTTTCTGTACTAAGACTGTTCCATGGAAGAATATTTTATCAGATAAAGTACTTTCTTCAAATCATCCCTCCAAAAAACAATTTGAAAAATAATGGCCCAAAAATATTTAGGAACGAAATATCTCCCTCCAATACAAATTCTTTGTTATAAAGGGAGCAAAGCTTCAGCTTTCAAAGAAACTTCCTCGGCTACCGAGCCTACCGGTTACATGATCCTTCTATTTCTCGACAACAACATTTGTCGACTCCAAATTTGGATACATTTATAACTTTCAATAAGAATAGCTGAAATATAATCGAGAAGTTAATTTTTATTAAAATACAATGTAAATAAACTTGTTCTTTCGGAGATTTCATTAAAGGCGTATTATAAAAAATTTCGCTTGTTGGCATAACTTCGGTATTCGCTTGCCGATGGTCCTTACAAAAGACAAAAATAACGAAAAACAAACGTTTTTAAAAGACTCTCAAGAAAAATCGAACATTGAAAAACACAATGATGATATAATCGATGCCAACCACAAGAAATCGAATTTCATAATAACCATTTGACAATAAACTTGTTTTTATTGTTTTTTCTTTTTTTTCTTTACAAATTGGTATCTACATTTAAGTTTACAAATACTCAATCAGTATGTCCATGCAATATATCGATACCTTCTAATGTCATGTGAATCGGCTTTTTGCATTTGCGCCAATTTGCTTTCATTTGCGCCGATTTCTTCTTTTATTTGCACCGACTTTTTCTTTCATTTGCGCCGACTTTTTCTTTCATTTGTGTCGATTTTTTACTTGTCAATTTCGTGTCGAGTACAGTACTTGTATCATTTGTTCACACGAACTGATGAAATTTTTAAAAAATGCTTATGCAAAAAGCTTACACATATTAAAAATAATGCTCAAAGGGTGATAAAAATGAAATAAAAATTAAAATGCAAGTGTTTAACTAAGTACATATTCCTACGAACAGAACTTGTAGTGGCTCTGTCTTTACAAGACGTAGTGGTACTACATTGGTATCAGTTCTTCACAGTTTATAGCCAAATTAAACCAACATTTTCAAGGTATTGTAGAATTATCTGATATAAGTCTTTCGTAGTTATTTATTTTTTTTTCTTAATCTCAACTTTTAAGCTTTAACTTTTATCTTGAAATTTTCAACTTTTGCCATTTCAGAATTAAAATGTAAAAAAGTAACCGAAAATGAAGTATCTATTAAATGAAGCATTAATACATCTTCGGTGTTTTAACACCACTTATTTCCAGGTTTAATCCAACATATCTTTTTTTAATGCATTGAACATGTAATCTAATTATGTCATATAAAAAAAAATCGGCGCAAATGAAAAATAAAATCGGCGCAAATGAAAAAATGAAATCGGCGCAAATGAACAAAATTAAAATTTATAAAATCGGCGCAAATGTCATACGCCCATGTGGATGTCTTTTACTTTTCAAAACATATAAAAATAATATTAAAATAATGCAGCAGTGGTTACTTCATTGGTGCTTTTCCTGATATTAAATATATACATACATCTTCATAGAATTTAAAAACTAGAATGTAAACATTGATTTAAAAATATATATGTAAACTGTCCATCAAATACATAGCCCAAATGCCAAACTTAAAATTAACGGGAATCATTAAATCAACTGCAGCAACGGTTTGGGAGGAGGCTTTTGATTTCATTAGTCTTGTATATTTCCTCCTGCTTGAAAATTAATTTTTGACGGACTCGATATCTTACTTAATTTTATTTTTCTGTTCACCCTGAGCCAGATTATTTATACAAGTTGTTTTGACTAATTGGCAACTTGTTGATGTTAAGCAAACGTTAAAAAAGAGAGAATTGCCGATTTCAGAATGTCATTGTCCTTGCAGTATTGCAAAATGTTCCCATTACCAGTGACCGCGTCGAATAAGGATCAATCATTAAAATAATCGCAACTGTATGAAAATGACTTTGTATGTACGATTTTACGGTTCAGTGAACGTCATGGTAGTTATGTAAACAGGAGGGCCCGGTATCTGCTGTGTCACCGTCTCATCGTGTGTACTGACATGTCTTAGTACCGGCCGACGACAGAGACAGACACCAATGACGATATCGTTAATTCCTCTATGATCTTAGTTATGGTAGAAACGATTGTTTGAGTAGCATTCAGAGTATTATTAATTTGACAGTAAGAAACTATAGTCAGGTCACCAATAAATAAAATAGTGTAAGTCGCTTTCCTAAAATAATTATAATTGTTTTTGAAAATTGGCAATTAAAACGACAAACTTGAATCTTTTGCATTTCAATACAAACTTTTTAATTTCTACATTAAATTAACTGTTCTTTACAATGCAGTTTGAAGTTATTTTCTCCGCAACACAAAATATTAAGGATTTCTGCGAGTCCTGAAATTCAGGGTAGATAATTGGATCACAGGTGTATACGTAGACCTGTATGACCAGCTTTGACGAGAGAGGTACGAGTCAGATTTTCCTGCCAAATAAACGTTTAAGTTTGTGTTAAAAAATTGCAAGAACGTTTCAACGTATCTTAGTTAAAGATTAGTATTTTGTTACAGTCATTTTGTATGATACCTTGCTACCATTGTATTTTTTCTACACCACAAAAATTAACGGTCCCGATACGTTCGTCAACCTTTACGTAATTTTATGGGATATCTCTATCAGAAGGTTAACATTTACATGGTTGATTAAGAAAAAAATCAATAAAAGTAAACTTTATTTCCTTTGAGGTTTTCTATCTAGTATCTAGTCATAAAAGCAAATTAAATGTGTCGTGCAACTAATTCGCTCTTCTTGTTTCAACAGCAGTAGAACACCGAAAGAACATAGGAGTGGTATCTACAAAAATCGAAGTCTAAAGACATGGCAAAAACGTGAACAAAGAAAACAATGTTACCAGATACACTATCATGAAAGTGCGAAAGGGAAAAACGGTTGACTTGCATTCCCTGCAAAATTGACTTGTGTGTTACAGATGTATTATGGGAAAATAAACAATCAGTTAGACGAAAAATATGGTATTTAGGTTAAAATTACATTTTTTAACAGAAATTAGTATTTGACGTTGAAATATATAAGTCATGAGCATTATTATGATTACCTTTATATTAGAATAAGTTAAAATTTGACATATTTTAAAGGCATTTTACCTACTTATGATTTTAGGTAATAATTTAATAATTAAAACATCTGTTCTGTTTACAAAACATGTCTTTCGCATTCAGCAACCTAGGTACTAGGTTTTATAGCCGCATCATATAGTTACAGCTGAAAATTTCAGTAAATGCGATAGGGTTCTGTCTTGAGAGCGAAAGTTTACTTGCACGAGGGCTACAGTTTTCTTGCATGAAAACTCAAGAGGAGCGATTGTTTACTATGATGAATTTTAATAATAGTGCGATCGGACATAAAACTTCATATTTCGTTTGCTAATCACATCCAAACGGCTACTTTAATATTCGATTTGTGAAAAGAGGACAATAATGTAAATAAATGCTCAATATTGTGCAAACAAATAGCTTACTGAACGATTGTTGCTTAAAATGTAATTTATATGCTATAGTTGATTGTGTAGTGGGGTAAAATTGACTCTGATTTATGCTATAGTTGGTTATTGTACTCCCAAAAATAATCATAATTTACTTTGGTGTTCACAAAACTAAAATTCAGCCAAAATTGATGTGTTAATACACTTTAACATTACTGCAATCTAAAAAGAAATTTAATAATCCTATTGGAAAATGTATTTCCCATGAAATTTTACTATTTTTGTCTATTTCCAATGGGGGTTTAAATTACTAGTATTGCCATGGGAAAATTTTTCCCACTGAAGTTAAAGAAATCCAATGGCAGTAGTTAAAGTCCTATAAAAATATTTCAAAGTCCCATGAGAAATACAAATGTAGTGAAACACCATACGAAACTGTATACTAGTATTCCATTGGATGTTGAAATTCCCATGTTTTTTTAATTGCTGCTGTGTTAAATCATAAGATATAGAGTTAAAATATGATTTTGTTCAGTTCTTTGCGATTTATTCAAACTTCTTGGTCATTCTCAAAAATGGTGGCAAAAGATTTGCAATCATTGGAATTGCAAATTTAAATTGCAGTGAGTTAATATTTAAGTTCTCAATATAATTTGACAGAATAGTAGAGTCAAAATGAAATCTTGGAACTTACATCATGGAAAAGAATACAGCAGTGATACACAAAAAAA
>MJUU01065143.1:39096-54182 GCA_002080025.1 Modiolus philippinarum | reverse complement strand
GATCACTGTTTTGTATAGATGCATATTTTTGGTTGAAAAAAATTATTTTTCTGATAAAAAAGGAATTTTGACAAATATGTATTAAATAGGTTATAAGGGGAACCCCTGCCCAAATTTTCTCTGGAAAGAGATCTGAAATTGGATGTAATGAACAAAAGAGTATTTGGTTACCATGGTAACCAAACCAAAAGCATATTTTTTTGAAAAATTAGGTTTTCTGATAAAAAACAAGAAATTTTAAGAAATATGTATTACATAGGTTATAAGGGGAAATTTTTTTCGGAAAGGGTCTGAAATCAGGTGTAATGGACAAAAGAGCATTTGGTTGTCATAAAAACAAAACCAGAAGTAATTATTATAATTATTTTTTTTTTTTTTCATAAATCAGGTTTGATATATGTATAACAAAGGTTATGAGGGGAACCCCTGCCCGATTTTTTACAAAAGGGAGTCTCGTAATGCTTTGCTATCCGATATGGGAGTTCGTTTGGGAGACTTTTGTGCTTTGCTTGCGAACACAGTTATTACTTGTTATTCTTCCATCTTTCTTTCTTCTCGTCCGGATGAACTTGTCCAAAGCAGATCTCAGAGACCATTAAAGCCAGAGCTATGAAACTTTGTAGGATATTAGCCCATATATCTAAATGTGCAATCAGCAAAAAAGATTTCAAAGGGAGTCCATTAAGGATTCATTTGGGGGGCTCAAAAAACGGTGGGGTCGTCCTATAGTAAGTCTATGGAAAATTAAATTTTGAATGTTTTCACCTTAACTCACAAACTATTAAAACTAGCTGCTTCAAAATTCATAGGAAGGTTGTGTCTGATGTCAGATAAAGTTCAACAGCACTGCAAATTTCAAAATTAGTATGGTTGCCATGGAAACCATAAAAAAATTGAAATTTTGAGAAAATAGTATTTACTGTTGATAATTGTATTTCTATTACCGATTTATGTTTTATTAAGGACATCATCTAGTTATTGTTATTCTTTCTTCCGCCTCTTCTTGTCCAGGAGATTTCTCAAAGATGCCTGGACAGAATTCAATCATACTTGGTACAAAATCGGAACACTATCTGAAGTTGTGCAATCTAGAACAATTTTCCTCAAATTTGCCGCCATTTCCAAGATGGCCGCATTAATACGAAATATTGGAATTTTGTCCAATTTCAACTCTCAATGATGCATAGTATATAGTGTATACAAGAAAAAAAATTCAAAATGGCCGCCACTTCCAAAATGGCCGCAAAATACGTAAAAATTTCAACTGTCTTTGATTTCAATGAAAATTTATTTTTAGGTAGATTTTGAAGCTGCGAACAAGATGGAATCATCGAATTGGCGACATCAGCTTTTGCTTGCAATTGCAGATCTAGTTCATTATTGTTTCTTTCTTCCACCTCTTTTTCTCCGGCTTATATCTCAATGATGCCTGAACAGAATTTATTCATATTTGGTACAAAGTTGGATCACTACCTGGAGGGGTGCATGGGAGGAAAATTTTTTTCAAAGCTGCCGCCATTTTCAAGATGGCTACCAAAACACGAAAAATTCGAAATTCGTCCAATTTTAACAAAAAATTAAATATTCTCAATCATGCCTCAATGGAAATCATTCATACTTGGTACAAAGTTGGATCACCATAGGGAGATGTGCATGGACCGGCAAAAATTACAAAATTGCACTGGTTGCTATGGAAACGGCAAAAAAGGCGGGAAATCAAAGTGCTCAGAATTGAATGAAAATTTACACAAAGGTTGCTTAGGACATGAGGGAAAGGTTTCCGATGTCCAAGACTTCAATATGGCACCGGTTGCCATGGAAACGGCAAAAAAAGGCGGGAAAATCAAAGTGCTCAAAATTGGATGAAAATTTACAGAAAGGTTGCTTAGGACATGGGGGAAAGGTTTCCAACGTCTCAGACTTCAATACGGCACCGGTTGCAATGGAAACGACAAAAAAGGCGGGAAAATCAAAGTTCTAAGAATTGGATGATCAATTGATTTTCAACGAAAATTGATTTCTAGTTATGTCGCCCCAGACGTAGTAGGGACGACATATTGTTTTTGGTCTGTTTCTTTGTTATTATGTCGCCCCAGACGTAGTCGGGGAGACATATTGTTATTGTTCCGTTTCTTTGTTTCTTTGTTATTATTATTACTATACTTTCTTATTATTTTCCTAGAATAATTTTGTCCACGCAAGTTCTCAGAGTTGCTTGATACTTGGCACAGAGTTGGAACACCATGTGAAGTTATGCCTGACGGTGAAAATTTCAAAATGTCTGCCATTTCCAAGATGGCGCCATTTTACGTAAAAGATTTCAATGAAAATTGATTTCCAAGTAGATTTTGACGCTGCAAACAAGATGGGAGCATCGAATTGGCTGCCAGGGGTGACATCAGCTATTGCTTGCAATTGCAAATCTAGTTATGTCGCCCCAGACGTAGTCGGGACGACATATTGTTTTTGCTCCGTTTCTTTGTTATTTAGTCTCCCAAACGAAGTTGGAAGACTTATTGTTTTTGTTGTTATTATTCTTTCTTTCTTTCTTTCCTCAAAGAATTTTGTCCACGCATTTTCTCAAAGGTGCCTGTACAAAATTCATTCATACTTGGCACAAAGTTGGACCACTATGAGAAGATGTGCATGCACCACCAAAAATTTTCAAAATGGCACTGGTTGCCATGGAAACGGCAAAAAGGCGGAAAAAACAAAGTGCTCAGAATTGGATGAAAATTTACAGAAAGGTTGCTTAGGACATAGGGGAAAGGTTTCCGATATCCAAGACTTCAAAATGGCACCGGTTGCAATGGAAACGACAAAAAGGCGGGAAAATCAAAGTGCTCAGAATGGGATGATTAATTGATTTTCAACGAAAATCAATTTCTAGATAGATTTTGCTGCTGCGAACAAGCTGGAATCATCTAACTGGCTACATCAGCTATTGCTTGCAATTGCAAATCTAGTTATTATTCTTTTTTTTCTTCCAATAAATTTTGTCCGAAGGATTATTTTGTGATGCCTTGATGTATTTAAATGAAACTTGGTAGGAAGTTAGATCAGCATAAGGAGTTCTGCTTTCCATGAAAAAAATTCCAAAATGGCCGCCATTTCCAAGATTGCGGCCAAATTACGTCAAAATTTCAACTTTGTCGGATTTCAACGAGAATTGATTTCTAGGTAGATTTTGACACTGCAAACAACATGGGATCGTCGAATGGAGAGTCTTGGGTGACATCAGCTATTGCTTGCAATTACAAATCTAGTTATTATTATTATTTTTATTCTTTCTTCCATCTCTTTTTGTCCAGGAAATTTCCGAAAGATGCCTGGACAGAATTCAATCATACTTGGTACAAAGTTAAAGTTGTGCAATCAAGAAAATTTTTATCAAATTTGCCGCCATTTCCAAGATGGCCGCACGAATACCAAAAATTCGATTTCGGTCCAATTTCAAATAAAAATTGATATTTTCTCAATAATGCATGGACAAATTTCAATCATATTTGGCACAAAGTTGGACCACTATGAGCAGATGTGCATGCAAAAAGGTTGCTTAGGACATGGGGGAAATGTTTCCGATATCCAAGACTTCAATATGGCACCGGTTGCCATGGAAACGGCAAAAAAGGCGGGAAAATTAAAGTGCTCAAAATTGGATGAAATTTTACAGAAAGGTTGCTTAGGACATGGGGGAATGGTGTCCGATGTCCAAGACTCAATATGGCACTGGTTGCCATGGAAACGGCAAAAAGGCGGGAAAATCAAAGTGCTCAGAATTGGGTGAAAATTTACAGGAATGTTGCTTTGGACATGGGGAAAAGGTTTCTGGTGTCCAAGATTTCAAAATGGCACCCGTTGCAATGGAAACGACAAAAAAGTCGGGAAAATCAAAAAGCTCAGAATTGGATAAAAATTAAGAGGAAGTTTGCTTAGAACATGGGGAAAACGTTTCCGGTGTCCAAGACTTCAAAATGATATCTGTTACCATGGAAACAGGAAAAAAGACGGAAAATTGAAAGTGCTCAGAATTGAATGAAACTCTACAGACAGGTTGCCAACGATGTGTGGAAGTGGTTTGTAGCCTCGATTTCTGATTTGGGAGTTTGTTTTGGAGACTTTTGTTTCAGAATCCTGTAACAGTTATAAATTTTTATTATTATGCCGCCCAAGACGTAGTCGTGACGACATATTGTTTTTGGTCCATTTCTTTGTTATTATGACGCTTTCTTTCTTTCTTCCACCTCTTTTTGTCCGGCCTATTTCTCAATGGTCCCGGAACTGAAATCTTTCATATTTGGTACAAAGTTTGAATACTATCTGGAGGGTTGCTTGCAAGTAAATTTTTTTTCAAAGTCGACGCCATTTCCAAGATGGCTACCAAAATACGAAAAATTCAAAATTCGTCCAATTGTAACGAAAATTTAAATTTTCTAAATCATGCTTTGTCAGAATTCATTCATATTTGGTACAAAGTTGGATCACTATCTGGAGGAGGGTATGCGAGGAAAATTTTTTTCATCAAGGCTGTCTATTCCAAGATAGCCGCAAAAATATGTAAAAATTTCAACTTTGTCCGATTTCAACAAAATTTGATTTCTAGATAGATTTTGATGCTGCGAACAGGCTGGAATCATCGAATTGGCTGTCAGGGGCGACATCAGCTATTGCTTGCAATTGCAAATCTAGTTATGTCACCCCAGACGTAGTCGGGGTGACATGTTGTTATTCTACGTTTCTTCTTCTCCATTTTATTATTATTCTTCTTCTTCCACAAATTTTGTCCGATCGATTATTTTTAAGTGGCTGAACCAAATGATTTCAAACTTTGCACACTCTTGCATCACCTTCTGAAGTTTGTCCAAAAGGTTTGAAAATTTTCAAAATGGCCGCCATTTCTTCCAAGATGGCCACAAAAAACGTAAAAAATTCAACATTGTTTGACTTCAACGAAAATTGATTCCTAGGTAGATTTTGAGGTTGCAAATAAGATGGAATCATTGAATTTCTGGTCTGGGGTGACATCAGCTATTGCTTGCAATTGCAAATCTAGTTATTAAGTCGCCCAAACGTAGTTTGGCGACTTATTGTTTTTGCTCCGTTTCTTATTAAGTCTCCCAAACGAAGTTTGGGAGACTTATTGTTTTTATTGCGTTTCTTATTATTATTATTCTTCCATCCTTCTTTATTCCGGTCGCAATGAACTTGTCCGAACCAGATCTCAGAGACCATACCACCTAAAGCTTTGAAACTTTGTATGGTGCTAGCCCCATATATCTAGATGTGCAATCAGGAAAAAAAATTTACAGGAGGGGTCCATTAAGGGTACATTGGGGGGCTCAAAAAGGGGTGGGGTTGTCCAATGTTAACCCTATGGGAAAATGAAATTTTGAATGTTTTGCACCATATTTCTCACTGTATCTCAAAAACTTTTAATACTAGCTCAATGAAACTTCATAAGAAAGATGTGTGTCATGTAAGAAAGAGTTCCATGGTATTGAAAATTTCAAAATAACAATGGTTGCCATGGAAACCATGCAAAAAATTGGAAATTTTGAGAAAATTGTATTTTCTGCTTATAATTGTATTTTGATTACAGCAATATGTATTACTTAAATTATAAGGGGAACCCCTGCCCAATTTTTTTTTTGGAAGGGGGTTTAAAATTGATTGTAATGGATGGTAATGGATGAGGAAAATTTCAAAATAATGATGGTTGCCATGGATACCATGCAAAAAATTTGAAATTTTGAGAAAATTGTATTTTTTTGCTTATAATTGTATTTTGATTACAGCAATATGTATTACTTAGATTATAAGGGAAACCCCTGCCCAAACTTTTTTCGGAAGGGGGTTTAAAATTTATTGCAATGGATGGAGAAATTTCAAAATAACTATGGTCACCATGGTAACTGTACAAAAAACTTTTTGAGAGAATCGTAATTACTGTTGATAATTATATTTTTATTACAGCTATATCTATTACTTAGGTAATAAGGGGAACCCCTGCCCAATTTTTTTTTAAACAATGTATGAAATTGAATGTACAGGATATTGGTGCATTTGGTTGCCATGGAAACCACCCCAGAAACCTACAATTTTAAGAAAAACATGTTTTTTTTTTGCAATGCATGTAGTCATTTGATTTCTGCAATGTATAAATTAGTTTGTAAGGGGAGGCCCTGTTCAAAATTTTTTCCAGAAGGAGTCTCATAATGCTTTGAAATCCGATGTGGGAGTTCGTTTGGGAGACTTTTGTGTTTCGCTTGCGAACACACTTATCACTTGTTATTATTCTTCTTTCTTTCTTCTCGTCCGGATGAACTTGTCCGGAGTAGATCTCGAAGACATTTTAACCTAGAGCTTCGAAACTTTGTATCATGTTAGCCCCATGTATCTAGTTGTGCATAATCTATAAAATATTTAGATTGGGGTCCATTAAGGGTACATTTGGGGGGCTCAAATAGGGGTGGGGTCCTCCATGTTAACCCTATGGGGAAATGAAATTTAGAATTTTTTTCACCATTTTTTCACTGTATCTTGAAAACTAGTAACTGTAACTCCATGAAACTTCATAGGAAAGATGTTTGTCATGTGAGAAAGGGTCCCACAGGATTAGAAATTTCAAAATTAGAACCGTTGCCATGGAAACCATACAAAAAAATGAAATTTTGAGAAAACGCATTTATTATTGATAATTATATTTTCATTACAGCTATATGTATTATTTAGGTTATAAGGGGAAGCAAGGTATGAAATTCATTGTTGTGGATAATGGAGCATCTGGTTGCCATGGAAACCAAGCCAAAAAGCTATAATTTTGTTTAATTAGTACTGTTGCCATGGAAACCATACAAAAAATTGAAATTTTGAGAAGAAACGTTTATTATTGATAATTGTATTTTCATTACAGCTATATGTACTATTTAGGAACCCCTGCCCAAATTTTTTTTTAAACAAGGTATGAAATTCATTATTATGGATAATGGAGCATTTGGTTGCCATGGAAACCAAGCCAAAAAGCTATAATTTTGAGAAAAACATGTTTTCTGCTGTGTGTTATGTTGTGATTTCAACTATATGTATAAAGTAAATTATAAGGGGACTCCCTGCTCAAATTTTTTTTTCAAAGGGGGTTTCAAAATGCCCAGGAATCCGATATGGGGGTTCGTTTGGGAGACTTTTGTGTTTCGCTTGCGAACACAGTTATAACTTGTACTTATTATTCTTCCTCTTTTTCTTTCGTCAGTGAAATTGTCCACCTGATTTCTCGAAGACCGATGGTCCAATCTTAACCAAACTTGATCGGAAGTTGGAATCCCATTCCAAGATGTGCATTTCAGTCTTGGAATTTTCAAAATGGCGGCCGTTGCCATGGAAACCGAAAAATGGCGGGAAAATTCAAAGTGCTCCAAATTGCATGAAATTTTACAAAAAGGTTGTGTAGGAAGTGTAGAACATATTTTGAGGCTAAAAATTTGCAAGGATGCTCATTAATGGGGGGTTTGGGCGACTTTTGTGTTCGCTTGTGAACACAGTTATTACTTTTTATTATTATTCTTCTTCCGTTTTCGGCCCCGACTTTGTCCACCAAATGTCTCGGACACTAGTGATCCAATCTTGACCAAACTTCACATGATGATACAACCTTATCCCAAGACGTGCTTTCCAGTCTTTGAATTTTGAAATTGGCACCGGTTACCATGAAAACACCCCAAACAGGCGGGAAAATTTAAACTCTCAGAATTGACTGAAATTTTATAGGACGGTTGCCTAACATGTGTAGAATTAAGTTCCAGCTGTCCAAGACTTCAAAATGCTGACTCATGCCATGGAAATCGTAAAAAAGGCGGGAAAATCAAAGTGCTCAGATTTGGATGAAATTTTACAGGAAGGTTGCCATACATGTATAGAATTTGGTTCAGGTCTCCAAGACTTCAAATTGGTTCCCATTGCCATGGAAATGGTTAAAGGCTGGAAAATCCAAAGTTCTCAGAGTTGAATGAAATTTGACAGAAAGGTTGTATTTAAACCTTTGGATCTTATCTAAAGCTTTTGAATTCTGATATGAGAGTTCGTTTGGGAGACTTCTTGTGTTTGCATCCAAACACAATCAATACTAGTTATTTTTATTATTATTCTTTCATCCATCTCTTTTTATCCAGGAGATTTCTCAAAGATGCCTGGACAGAATTCAATCATACTTGGCGCAAAGTTGGAACACTATCTAAAGTTGTGCAAACAAGAAAAATGTTCCTCAAATTTTCCGCCATCTGCAAGATCGCTGCACGAATACGAACAATTCGAATTCGGACCAATTTCAACTAAAATTGATATATTTTCAATGATGCATGGAAAGATTTCAATCATATTTGGTACAAAGTTGGATCACTATCTAGAGTAGTTTATGCAAGATTTTTTTTTTCAAAATGACCGCCCTTTCCAAGATGGCCGCCAAAATACCTCAAAATTCAGCTTTGTCTGATTTCAATGAAAATTGATTTTTAGGTAGAAGATGGAATAATCAAAAAGGCTTCCAGGGGCGACATCAACTATTGCTTGTCATTGCAAATCTAATTATTATTCTTTTTCTTCCGTTTTCCGGCTACAATTTGTCCAACTTATTTTTCGGACACTATTGATCAATCTTAATCAAACTTCACAGGATGATGGAACACCATTCCAAGATGTGCTTTCAAGTCTTGGAATTTTCGAATTGGCGACCGGTGCCATGGAAATTGTTAAAAAGGCGGGAAAATCCAAGTGCTCAGATTTCGATGAAATTTTACAGAAAAATTGCCTCACAAGTATGGAATTTGGTTCGGGTGTCCAAGACTTCAAATTGGCAACCGTTGCTATGGAAATGGCAAAAAAGCGGGAAAATCAAAGTGCTCAGAACGGAATGAAATTTTACAGAAAGGTTGCCTAACATGTGTAGAACTGACTTCTGGTCTCCAAGACTTTAAAATATCGACCGGTGCCATAAAAATGGTAAAAAAGGCGGGAAATCAAAGTGCTCAGAATTGGATAAAATTCTACAGGAAGGTTGCTTGACATGTGAAAAATTGATTTCTGGACCGGAGCCATGGAAATGGAAAAAAGACGGGAAAACGATAGTGCTCAAAGTGCTCAGAATGAGATAAAATCTTACCGGAAGGTTGCTTAACATGTGGTAGAATTGGATTCTGTTCTCCAAGACTTTAAAAAAGCGACCGGTGCCATGGAAAAGATAAAAAGGCGGGAAAATCAAAGTGCTCAGAATTGGGTGAAATTTTACAGGAAAATTGCCTATAATGTGTAGAATTGACTTCTGGCCTCCAAGACGTCAAAATGGCGATCGGTACCAGGGAAACGTAAAAAAGGAGGGAATATTTAAAGAGCTCAGAATTAAATGCGGTTGTCTAAGATCAGTGGTTCTCACCTTAAGCCTTTGACTTTTCATATGGGAGTTCGTTTGGGAGACTTTTTGTGTTTGTATCAATACTAGTCATTATTTTTTTCTTCCGTTTCCTTCTAAGATTTGTCCTTCAGTTTTCTCGGACACTACTGATCTAATCTTAACCAAACTTCACAGGATGATAGAACCCAATTACACGATGTGCCTTCTCTTCTTGGAATTTTCAAAATGGCGCCTGGTGCCATGGAAATGGTCAAAATGGCGGGAAAATTAAAGTGCTCAGAATTGGATGAAATTTTATAGGAAGGTTGCCTAACATGAGTAGAATTGACTTCGGGTCTCCAAGACTTCAAAATGTTGACCGGTGCCATGGAAACGGTAAAAAAGGCGGGAAAATCAAAGTGTTCAGAATTGGATTAAATTTTACAGGAAGATTGCCTATCATGTGTAGAATTGACTTCTGGTCTACAAGACTTCAAAGTGGTGATCGGTGCCTTGGAAATGGTAAAAAAAGGCGGGAAAGTCAAAGTGCTCAGAATTGGATGAAATTTTACAGGAAGGTTGCCAAACATGTGTAGACTTAACTTATGGTCTCCAAGACTTCAAAATGGTGACCGGTGCCATGGAAATGGTGAAAAAGGCGGGAAAATCAAAGTGCTCAGAATTGGATGAAATTTTACAGGAAGGTTGCTTGACATGTGAAAAATTGATTTCTGGACCGGAGCCATGGAAATGGAAAAAAGGCGGGAAAACCATAGTGCTCAAAGTGCTCAGAATGAGATAAAATTTTACCGGAAGGTTGCTTAACATGTGGTAGAATTGGATTCTGTTTTCCAAGACTTTAAAAAAGCGACCGGTGCCATGAGAATGATAAAAAGGCGGGAAAATCAAAGTGCTCAGAATTGGGTGAAATTTTACAGGAAAATTGCCTATAATGTGTAGAATTGACTTCTGGCCTCCAAGACGTCAAAATGGCGATCGGTACCAGGGAAACGTAAAAAAAGGCGGAAATATTTAAAGAACTCAGAATTAAATGCGGTTTTCTAAGATCAGTGGTTCTCACCTTAAGCCTTTGACTTTTCATATGGGAGTTCGTTTTGGAGACTTTTTGTGTTTGTATCAATACTAGTCATTATTTTTTTTCTTCCGTTTTCCTTCTCACATTTGTCCTACAGTTTTCTCGGACACTACTGATCCAATCTTAACCAAACTTCACAGGATGATAGAACCCAATTACACGATGTGCCTTCTCTTCTTGGAATTTTCAAAATGGCGCCTGGTGCCATGTAAATGGTCAAAATGGCGGGAAAATTAAAGTGCTCAGAATTGGATGAAATTTGATAGGAAGGTTGCCTAACATGAGTAGAATTGACTTCTGGTCTCCAAGACTTCAAAATGGTGACCGGTGCCATGGAAACGGTAAAAAAGGCGGGAAAATCAAAGTGTTCAGAATTGGATGAAATTTTACAGGAAGATTGCCTAACATGTGTAGAATTGACTTCTGGTCTACAAGACTTCAAAGTGGTGATCGGTGCCTTGGAAATGGTAAAAAAAGGCGGGAAAATCAAAGTGCTCAGAATTGGATGAAATTTTACAGGAAGGTTGCCAAACATGTGTAGAATTAACTTATGGTCTCCAAGACTTCAAAATGGTGACCACTGCCATGGAAATGGTGAAAAAGGCGGGAAAATCAAAGTGCTCAGAATTGGATGAAATGTTACAGGAAGGTTGCCTTACATTTGTAGAATTGACTTCTGGTCTCCAAGACTTCAAAATGGTAACCTACTATTTAAATGGTTAAAAAAAGGCGGGAAAATCAATGTGCTCAGAATTGGATGAAATTCTATAGGAAGGTTATCTAACATGTGCAGAAGGGGATTCTGGTCATTAATACCTCAAAATGGCAACCATTGCCAAGGAAACGGTAAAAAAGACGGAAAAATCAAAGTGCTCGGAATTGGATAAAATTGTACAGGAAGGTTGCCTGACATGTGTAAAATTGGGTACAAGTCTCCAAGACTTCAAAAAGGTGACCATTGCCATGGAACCAGTAAAAGGCGAAAAATCCAAAGTGCTCAGAATTGATTGAAATTTTACAGGAAATTCTGATATGGGAGTTTGTTTGGGAGACTTCCTGTGTTTGCATCCAAAAACAATTAATACTAGTTATGTCGCCCCAGACGTAGTCGGGTCGACATATTGTTTTTGGTCCGTTTCTTTGTTATTAGTCTCCCAAACGAAGTTGTGAGACTTATTGTTTTTGTTGCGTTTCTTATTATTATTATTATTCTACCATCTTTCTTTCTTCTCGTCGCAATGAACTTGTCCGATGCAGATCTCATAAACCATTAGACCTAGAAGTTTCAAACGTTGCATGCTATTGACCCCATGTATCTAGATGTGCAATCATGAAAAATTTTTCAAAAGGGGGTCCATTAAGGGTACTTTAGGGGGCGTCAAAAGGGGGTGGGGTCGTCATATAGTAACTCTATGGGAAGATGAAATTTTGAATGTTTATACAGTATCTCAAAAACTATTATACCTAGCTCTGTCGAAATTCATTGGAAGGTCGTGTGTGATGTAAGACAAAGTTTTACAGTATTGGGCTTTTCAAAAAAATTATGGTTACCATTGAAACCATACCAAAAAATTAAAATTTTGAGAAAATCGTATTTACTGTTGATAATTGTATTTTTATTACAGCTATATGTATTACTTAGATAATAAGGGGAACCCCTGCTCAATTTTTTTTTTCAAACAGGGTATCAAATGGGTTTTAATGAATACTCGAGCATTTGGTTGCCATGGAAACCAAGACAGAAAGCTATAATTTTGAGAAAAACATGTTTTTGGTTCTATGTTATGTTTTGATTTCATCTATATATGTATAAAGTAAATTATAAGGGGAACCCCTGCACAATTGTATTTTTATTACAGCTCTATGCATTACTTAGATAAAAAGGGGAACCCCTGCCCAATTTTTTTTTGAAACAGGGTATCAAATGGGTTTTATGGATAATCGAGCATTTAATTGCCATGCAAACCAAGCCAGAGGGCTATAATTTTGAGAAAAACGTGTTTTTTGCTGTGTGTTTTGTTTTGATTTCAACTATATGTATAAAGTAAATCATAGGGGGAACCCTGCTCAATTTTTTTTTTGAAAGGGGGTTTTATAACAACGAGGAATCCAATATGGGAGTTCGTTTGGGAGACTTTTGTGTTTCGCTTGCAAACACAGTTATAACTTGTTATTATTATTATTATTACATCCTTCTTTATTCTGGTCGCAATGAACTTGTCCGAACCAGATCTCAGGGACCATAACATCTACAGCTTTGAAACTCTGTAGGATGTTAGCCCCATATATGTAAATGTGCAATCAGGAAAAATTTTTCCAGGAGGGGTCCATTTAGGGTACATTTGGGGGGCTCAAAAAGGGGTGGGGTGGTCCAATGTTAACCCTATAGGAAAATCAAATTTTGAATGTTTTGCACTATATTTCTCACTGTATCTCAAATACTTTTAATACCAGCTTAATGAAACTTCATAGGAAAGGTGTGTGTCATGTAAGTAAGAGTTCCATGGCATTGGAAATTTCAAAATAACAACTGTTGCCATGGAAACCATACCAAAAGATGGAAAATTGGGGAAAATAGTAGTTTTTGTTGATAATAGTATTTTGATTGCAGCAATATGTATTACTTAGATTATGAGGGGAACCCCTGCCCAAATTTTTTTCGGAAGGGGTTTTAAATTGATTGTAATGGATGTAGAAATTTCAAAATAAATATGGTCGCCATGGAAACTATACAAAAAAGTTAAAAAATTTTGAGAAAATCATAATTACTGTTGATAATTGTAAATTGTATTTTTATTACAGCTATATCTTTACTTAAGTAAAAAGGGGAACCCCTGCCCAAATTTTTTTTAAACAAGGTATGAAATTGAATGTACAGGATGATGATGCATTTGGTTGCCTTGGAAATCAACCGAAAAACCTATAATTTTGAGAAAAAAACATGTTTTTTGGCATGTAATCGTTTGATTTCAGCAACTTGTATAAATTAATTTGTAAGCGGAATCCCTGTCCAAATGTTTACCAGACGGACCTTCGTAATGCCCTGAAATCCGATATGGGAGCTCGTTTGGGAGACTTTTGTGTTTCACTTGCGAACACAGCTATCACTTGTTATTATTATTATTTTTCATTATTCTTTCTTTCTTCCAAGGATTTTTGTCCACTTATTTTCTCAAAGATGCCTGAACAGAATTCATTCATACTTGGCACAAAGTTGGAACACTATGAGAAGATGTGCATGCACCACCAAAATATTTCAAAATGGCATCGGTTCCCATGGAAACGGCAAAAAAGGCGGGAAAATCAAAGTGTTCAGAATTGAATGAAAATGTACAGAAAGGTTGCTTAGGACATGGGGAAAGGTTTCCGATGTCCAGTACTTCAATATGGCACCGGTTGCCATGGAAACGGGAAAAAAGGCGGGAAAATCAAAGTGCTCATAATTTGTTAAAAATTTACTGAAAGGTTGCTTAGGACATGGGGGAAAGGTTTCCAATTCCAAGACTTCAATATGGCACCAGTTGCAATGGAAATGACAAAAGAGGCGAAAAAATCAAAGTGCTCAAAATTTGATGATTGATTTTCAACGAAAATTGATTTCTAGGTAGATTTTGAGGCTGCGAACAAGCTTGAATCATCGAATTGGCTGTCAGGGGCGACATCAGCTGTTGCTTCTAATTGCAAATCTAGTTCATTATTGTTTCTTTCTTCAACCTCTTTTTCTCCGGCTTATATCTCAATGGTGCCTGAACAGAAATCATTCATATTTGGGACAGAGTTATATCACTGTCTGGAGGGGTGCATGGGAGGAAAAATTTTTTCAAAGCTGCCGCCATTTTCAAGATGGCTACCAAAATACGAAAAATTCGAAATTCGTCCAACTTTAACAAAAAATGAAAATTTCTCAATCATGCCGCACTGGAATTCATTCATATTTGGTACAAAGTTGGATCACCATAGGGAGATGTGCATGGACCGACAAAAATTTTCAAAATGGGACGGGTTGCCATGGAAACGGCAAAAAGGGTGGGAAAATCAAAGTGCTCAGAATTGAATGAAAATTTACACAAAGGTTGCTTAGGACACGAGGAAAAGGTTTCCGATGTCCAAGACTTCAATATGGCACCGGTTGCCATGGAGACGGCAAAAAAGGCGAGAAAATCAAAGTGCTCAAAATTGGATGAAAATTTACAGAAAGGTTGCTTAGGACATGAGGGAAAGGTTTCCGATGTCTAAGACTTCAATATGGCTCCGGTTGCCACGGAAACGACAAAAAGTCGGGGAAATCAAAGTCCTCAGAATTGGATGAAAATTTACAGAAAGGTTGCTTAGGACGTTGGGGAAAGGTTTCCAATGTCCCAAACTTCAATATGGCACCGGTTGCAATGGAAACGACAAAAAAAGGCGAGGAAATCAAAGTTCTCAGAATTGGATGATCAATTGATTTTCAACGAAAATTGATTTCTAGTTATGTCGCCCCAGACTTAGTCGGGACGACATATTGTTTTTGGTCTGTTTCTTTGTTATTATTAAGTCTCCCAAACGAAGTTGGGAGACTGATTGTTTTTGTTGCGTTTCTAATAGTCCTTGGGCTGGAATAACCCCCCGTGC
>MJUU01065143.1:29049-39071 GCA_002080025.1 Modiolus philippinarum | reverse complement strand
TTTTTTTAAGTCCGTATACATCCCCTCTTCAAAATAAAACATGCTAACACGAGCATAACCTGCACGCACTTGTGGAATTCGGCCCATTTTTAGACCCACCTACCAAAATTTTGGAAAATTTCGTTCAAGTTTTTCTTTCAGTTGCTTCAAAATGTTAACCAAATGCTTTCCAGTCATAAATTATATAATTAAGTCTCCCAAACGAAGTTTTGGAGACTTATTGTTTTTGTTGCGTTTCTTATTATTAAG
Organism: Modiolus philippinarum; assembly: GCA_002080025.1. NCBI lineage: Eukaryota > Metazoa > Mollusca > Bivalvia > Mytilida > Modiolidae > Modiolus > Modiolus philippinarum. Next base: position 38,822 of record MJUU01065143.1, on the reverse strand, counting down.
TCTACCAAACGAAGTTTGGGAGACTTATTGTTTTTGTTGCGTTTCTTATTAAGTCGCCCAAACGAAGTTTGGCGACTTATTGTTTTTGCTCCGTTTCTTATTATTATTATTATTATTATTATTATTATTATTATTCCTCTTTTTTTCCGCCATTAACTTGTCCCACCTCGTTCTCAAAGACCATTGGTCAAATCTTAAACAAACTTCACAGGAAGATGGAACCCCATCCCAAGATGTGCATTCCAGTCTTGGAATTTTCAAAATGGCCGCCGTTGCCATGGAAACTGAAAAAAGGCGGGAAAATTCAAAGTGCTCCAAATTGCATGAATTTTTACAAAAAGGTTGTATATGAAGGGTAGAAGATATTTTGAGGTAAATTTTTTTCAAAATGGCGGCCGTTGCCATGGATACTGAAAAAAGGCGGGAAAATTAAAAGTGCTAAAAATCTCATGAAATTTGAACAGGAAGGTTGTGTATGAAGTTTAGAACATATTTATGGAATAAAATAATTGTAAGGATGGCGATCAATGGGAGGTTTGGGCGACTTTTGTGTTTCGCTTTGCGAACACAGTTATTACTTGTTATTATTCTTCTTTCCTTATTCTCGTCCGCATGAACTTGTCCGAAACAGATCTCAGAGACCATATGACCTAAAGCTTTCAAACTTTGTAGGATGTTAGCCCCATATATCTAGTTGTGCAACATCTAAAAATTTGTCAGATAGGGGTCAATTTAGGGTACTTTTGGGGGCTCAAAAAGGGGTGGGGTCCTCAATGTTAACTCTATGGGAAAAATGAAATTTTGAATTTTTTTCCTTTTACAGCTATTATGTATTAGCAAGGTTATAAGGGGAACCCCTGCTCAATTTTTTTTTGAAAGGGGGTTTCATAATGCCAAGAAGTCCGATATGGGAGTTCGTTTGGGAGACTTTTTGTGTTTCGCTTGCGAACACAGTGATATCTTGTTATTCTTCTTCTTTCTTTATTCTGGTCCGGATGAACTTGTCCGGAGTAGATCTCAAAGACCTTTTAACCTAGAGCTTTTAAACTTTGTAGCATGTTAGCCCCATATATCTAGTTGTGCATCATCTAAAACATTTTTAGATTGGGGTCCATTAAGGGTACATTTGGGGGGCTCAAATAGGGGTGGGGTCCTCCATGTTAACCCTATGGGAAAAGGAAATTTTGAATTTTTTTCACCATTTTTTCACTGTATCTTGAAAACTAGTAACTGTAACTCCATGAAACTTCATAGGAAAGATGTTTGTCATGTAAGAAAGGGTTCCACAGGATTAGAAATTTCAAAATTAGAACCGGTGCCATGGAAACCATATGAAAAAAAATTGAACTTTTGAAAAAATGCACAAGGGGAACCCCTGTCCAATTTTTTTTTGCAACAAGGTATGAAATTCATTGTAATGAATAATGGAGCATTTGGTTGCCATGGAAACCATGCCAAAAAGCTATAATTTTCAAAAATTAGTACCGTTGCCATGGAAACCATACAAAAAATTGTGATTTTGAGAAAACGCATTTATTATTGATAATTGCATTTTCATTACAGCTATATGAATTATTAAGGTTATAAGGGGAACCCCTGCCCAAAATTTTTTTGAAACAAGGTATGAAATTCAGCATTTGCTTGCCATGGAAACCAAGCCAAAAAGCAATAATTTTGGGAAAAACGTATTTTCTGCTGTTTCATTGTGTGTTATGTTTTGAAATCGACTATATGTATAAAGTAAATTATAAGGGGAACCTCTGCTCAAATTTTTTTTTGAAAGGGTGTTTTAAAATCCCAGGGAATCCGATATGGGAGTTCGTTTGGGAAACTTTTGTGTTTCGCTTGCGAACACAGTTATCACTTGTTATTATTATCTCAAAGATGCCTGAACAGAATTCAGGCGGAAAAAAGGCGGGAAAATCAAAGTGCTCAGAATTGGATTAAATTTTACAAGGAGGTTGAGTAGTATCTGTAGATTTTGCTTCTGGTCTCCAAGACTTCAAAATAGCGACCGGTGCCATGAAAAATGGTAAAAAAGGCAGTGCTAAGAATTTGATGAAGTTTTACAGGAAGGTTGCTTAAAATCTGTAGAATTGGCTTCTGGTCTCCAAGACTTCAAATTGGTTCCCGTTGCAATGGAAGCGGAAAAAAGTACTCAGAATTGAATAAAATTTGTCAGAAAGGCTCGTTAGAATCTATGGATCTCATTGAAAGTTCATTTTGGGAGACTCGGATACCATTTATCCAATCTTAACCAAACTTCACAGGATAATGCAAATCCAACCCAATTTGTGCATTGCAGTCTTGGAATTTTCAAAATGCCGACCGGTGCCATGGAAATGGTAAAAAAGGTGGGAAATCCAATGTGCACTGAATTAGATGAAATTTTACAGAAAGGATGCCTAATGAGTGTAGAATTGGTTTGTGGACTCCAAGACTTCAAAATGGCGACCAGTGCCATGGAAATGGGAAAAAAGGCGGGAAATTCAAAATGCTCAGAATTGAATCAAATTTATTAAAATGTTTATAAATCTGTGGATCTCAACTGAAGCCTTAAGATTTCTGACATGGAAGTTCGTTTGGGAGACTTCTTGTGTTTGCATCCAAACACAATTAATACTAGTTGTTATTCTTTTTATTCTTGATTTTCTTCTTCTCTTTCCGCATAAATTTGTCCGACTATTTTCTAAGAGACTGCTCCAATCTATACCAAACTTCATAGGAAGGTGGAACCCTTTACCAAGAAGTGCAATCAGGTCTTGGAATTTTCAAGATAGCACCGGTTGCCATGGAAACAACCAAAAAGGCGGGAAAATTAAAGTGCTCAGAATTTGATGAAATTTTACAGGAAGGTTGCTTAGGACATAGGTAATTGGTTTCTGGTCTCCAAAAACTATGTTCCCGCTGGCGGCCATTTTGGATTAGGTACAGACCTGCCGGATACCTTTTTGGAAGAGACCATCTAAGGACCATTGTGACGAAGTTTGGTTATTATTGGACTGGTTGTTTCTGACAAGAAGATCTTTGAATGTATTTTCCATAGGGTCCAATGATAAAACTATGTTCCCCGCTGGCGGCCATCTTGGATGAGGTACAGACTTTTTTGGATGGGACCATCTAAGAACCATTGTGACTAAGTTTGGTTATAATTGGGCTGGTATTTTCTGAGATGAAGATCTTTGAATGTGTGTTCCCACAGGGTCCAATGTTAAAAATATATTCCCTACTGGCGGCCATCTTGGATTAGGTACCAACATACCGGATACAATTTTCAAAGGGGACCACCCAAGGACTTTTGTGACGAAGTTTGGTTCCAATTCGCCCAGTGGATTCAGAGGAGAAGATCTTTGAATGAAAATTTTACGCCGGACGGACGGACGACGGACGCCGGACGCCAAGTGATGGCAAAAGCTCAGCCTGGCATAGCCAGGTGAGCTAAAAAGGCGGGAAAATTTAAAGTGCTCAGAATTAAATGCGGTTGTCTAAGATCAGTGGTTGTCACCTAAAGCCTTTGAATTTTGATATGGGAGTTCGTTTGAGAGACTTTTTGTGTTTGCATCAATACTAGTCATTATTCTTTTTCTTCCGTTTTCCTTCTCAGATATGTCCTTCAGTTTTCTCGGACACTACTGATCCAATCTTAACCAAACTTCACAGGATAATAAAACCCATTTACACAATGTGCATTCCAGTCTTGGAATTTTCAGAATGGCGCCTGGTGCCATGGAAATGGTCAAAATGGCGGGAAATTCAAAGTGCTCAGAACTGGATTAAACTTTACAAGGAGGTTGAGTAGTATCTGTAGATTTGGCTTCTGGTCTCCAAGACTTCAAAATGGCGACCAGTGCCATGAAAATGGTAAAAAAGGCAGTGCTAAGAATTTGATGAAGTTTTACAGGAAGGTTGCCTAAAATCTGTAGAATTGGCTTCTGGTCTTCAAGACTTCAAATTGGTTCCCGTTGCAATGGAAGCGGAAAAAAGGCTGAATATCCAAAGTACTCAGAATTGAATAAAATTTGTCAGGAAGGTTCGTTAGAATCTTTGGATCTCATCGAAAGCCTTTGAATTCTGATATGGGAGTTCATTTTTGGAGACTCGGATACCATTGATCCAATCTTAACCAAACTTCACAGGATAATGCAAATCCAATTCAATTTGTGAATTGCAGTCTTGGAATTTTCAGCATGGACTCCAAGACTTCAAAATGGCGACAAGTGCCTTAGAAATGGGAAAAAGGCGGGAAATTCAAAATGCTCAAAATTGAATAAAATTTTATAGAAATGTTTATAAATCTGTGGATCTCAACAGAAGCCTTAAGATTTCTGACATGGAAGTTCGTTTGGGAGACTTCTTGTGTTTTCATCCAAACACAATTAATACTAGTTGTTATTCTTTTTATTCTTGATCTTCTTCTTCTCTTTCCGCATAAATTTGTCCGACCATTTTTTCAGAGACTGCTTAATAGGAAGGTGGAACCCTTTACCAAGAAATGCAATCAGGTCTAGGAATTTTCAAGATAGCACCGGTTGCCATGGAAACAGCCAAAAAGGTGGGAAAATTAAAGTGCTCAGAATTTGATGAAATTTTACAGGAAGGTTGCTAAGGACATAGGTAATTGGTTTCTGGTCTCCAAGACCTCAAAATGGCACCTGTTGCCATGGAAACGGCAAAAAGCATGAAAATGAAAGTGCTCAGAATTGGATTAAATTTTACAGTAAGGTTGCTTAAGGTTTCTGGCCTCCAAAATTTCAAAATCGTGACCGTTGCCATGGATACGCCAAAAAGGGCCGGAATAGTCAAAATGCTCAAAATTAAACAAAACTAACCGGACAGGTTGAATAGGTTTAGTGGAAGTGATTTGTAGCCCTGATTTCTGATTTGGGAGTTCGTTTGGGAGACTTTTGTTTCAGCATCCTAATACAATCATAAATTTTCATTATTCTTTTTCTCCCGTTTTCCGGCTAAAACTTGTCCACCTGATTTTCGGACACTAGTGATCCAATTTTAACCACACTTCACAGGATGATGGAACACAGTCCCAAAATGTGCTTTCCAGTCTTGGAATTTTCAAAATGGCGACCGTTGTCATGGAAATGGCTAAAAAGACGGGAAATCAAAGTGCTCAGAATTTGATGAAATTTTACGGGAAGGTTGCCTAACATGTGTAGAACTGGGTTCCGGTCTTCAAGACTTCAAAATGGTGACCGTTGCCATGGAAATGGGAAAAGGGCGGGGAAAACTAAAGAGCTCAGAATTGGATGAAATTTGATAGGAAGGTTGTTGAAAATCTGAAGGTCTGATCTTAAGCAATTGAATTCTGATAAAGGATTTTGTTTGGGAGACTTCTTGTGTTTGCATCCAAGCAATATTAATACTACTTTTATTTAAGCTTGTATTTGAGGACCCCAAGGAAGATTTGTTTTGGCTAATGGGGCTATCCTCTTGAAATAAATTTATTTATTTATTCATTTATTTTATTTATTTACGACTGATTTATGACCCGTTTGAGGCAATTGCTATTGAGTTGATTCCTGACACTGCCGCAAAGAAAGGGGAGGTTTGGTTAGCCATGAACCGGTATAACCTACAATTTCTTTTCAATTGCTTGTACCAAGTTAGGACCATATCGGTCGACAATTTTGCAGGTGGTTTCCACCTAATTTGTCTTTTTTCTCTCGTAGACTTCGGCTTTTGACTACTCTGTTCTCTAATTTTGTTATTACCCCCATTTAATGCCAATTTTTTTGCAAATGAATCGACGAGATCGCTGTGATATTTATATGTTATGTTTGTCTTCTATTAGTGTATTTGTTGGACAACGGATGACAGCAGTTGTAAGAACACTTTGTATTTGGCAGATTATCTTATATATGTTTTTTGCCGATCCAGCATCAATGAGTCAAACACCACGAATTTAAGCATTGTTCTAGCAATGAAATCCACTCAAACGATTGGAAGGAGCCCTCTCGAACTTAATATGAGGTATGAGCAGAGCTCATTTTTGAAAGCCTCCAGGTGACTTCAAGACAAAGAACAACTAAAAAGGGTAAATCCTTGGCTTGGCGTTACCGTGTATATTTACAGACTTTGTCCCCAGTGCATATACTGCGAATTCTTACATCATTTTTTAAAAAGAAAAACAAATATCTTTTTGTCAACAAACACGGGGTATATTAGCGACAAAAATACGTACCACATACTTCCCGAGTTGTCTTTATCACCGAATGCACTGAATGATCCGTCTCTGTGTTGGAACTTCAGTTCTCTTTGATACCCTTTAATATAGCATTGTCATTTCTAGCTATAAAAACACCGATTGAATAATACAAAAGCACCGTTCATGTGATATTGAAGCATTAACATATAAGGTTGTGGGAAAGTGAATTTTTTTGTTTATTACAGATCAATACTAAAATGGACTGCACACTAAAATATCTAGCAAAGATCATGCTTAACAAATCTGATATACCTTGAAGGTTTCCTTTTTTATTGTTATTTTATTTAATCTTTGAAAGGTGACATCCGTTTTCTTTTGTATTAATTTATTACTGTTTTGTAATGTTTATTGTTAGTATATAATGTTTGTTTTATGCTTGGTATTGAATGTTTCTTAAGTAGCCATCGAACAATAATATGTAATGTAAACGTTGTAATTTTCTCGGTGTACTAATTTTCGCTAATTTCGTGGTTAAAAGACCTGGAAATTTAGTACCCGCAAATATTTTAGAAACAATTAGAAAATACCTATATTTTAGTGATTCCGAAAAACCCTGAAAACTGATACCCACGAATATGTCCGAATTCAAGAAACCAAAAAAATTAGCAACTGCGAAAATCAGAAAGTTTACAGTATTCATTTCAATATTTCTTTATTAAACGTTCATTTTTACGCTAGCTATTTAAAATATTATACATCAGAGAAAAGTCTAGCCACATTCTATTATGTTTTTTTTTAAAGAATATGATTTTTATTGGACAAATGCTGTTGTGAGAGATCACATTAAGAACATGTATTAAAAAAATAGATGAAGAACAACATTTAAAGGGTTGTTTCATTGTTTGAATATTTCTCATACGCATTTACTCCAAATTCTTTCATCATTTATATATATTTAGTCTATTTTATCGTACGGTGCACAACTTTGTCATTTCAATATTCGGGTTGAATTTCACACGAAATCAAAATAGAAAATTGATGAAATTAAAAGAAAAGGATTGTTATTGCCTTATAAGACAGTGAAAACAAACCATCAATCAAAAAAAAATAAATTAAATAAAAATAAAAGAAAAGAAAATAAAAAATCTAAAGAAAGTGTCAACAGCGGAATCACCTAGAAACAAAGACATCACATAGCTACGGCAGAGATAAGAAAAACAGAGACACACATGAAGTGGACAATAAGGATTCAGTTCTAAACCACGAGTAAGATTAGTTCCATCGATAGAGTAAGCTTCTCCTGCGTCTTAAAAACAAAGAAAACGATCTGTTGTCTACTTTGAAACAGATATCCGATATCTCTCCACAAGATCGTGATGTCAACAGTAAAAGGTTTGTAGTGATGACTTCAAGTTTTGATAATATATCGTGGTTTGAAAAAAAAAATTGTTATACTTGGCTCTATCAAGGAAAGTAATTCAGTTTATCAACCATAGTCCCTTGAGTAGCAAATGAGTTGAGAGATGTAAACTCTTTTGTTGGCGCTGCTGGACTGTTGCTCAAATGAAAAGGAGAGTTGACAAATGGAAAAAATGAATTAAATTGCGTTCGTCATTCAGCTTAATGTGTTGTATACCTCTGTTGCCAATCACAAGATGATGGTTAAGTTACATAGAATTGTACCTTGCATCCTTAATTTCGAAAAAGATAGATGATGGCAATCACCAAAGTGAGCTTTGTTAAGTGACAACAAATCATCTATAACACATAATGGAAACTGAAATCAAGAATTATTTTAAATCTGAATTTTGAAGAAGTCCTCATAAGAGTAAATAAAAAATCAGCAAAATTGAGATGCATAACTTGTTCCAATTAAAATTCAGATTTTTTGCTACAAACAGGTCCTCCAAAACTGGACAAAAGTATTGTCAGAAGTATTGTCAGTCAGAAATTCAAACATTAAGATCACCTCCTCCTCTGTATATTTTCTCTCATATTCTGAGAAAATGTGAAAGAAATAAAATAATGTTTAACATATACAAAAATAATCGAAATATACCCTTTTCAATATAATTGATCACTTTTGCTTTTATGTCACTCGTTAGCTGCATAGTAGCTGTTAAGTAATTAATGACGAATACATCAGGAGCCAGTCGAAGCATAGTTTGTTCTCCACAGCCTGTAGGCATGTGTAGTAATCTGTCCAAATTATTTGTAGTAGGCCCCATTAAATCACCTACAAGTAAAAAAACAATACACTTGACTAGCTAGTGATCTACTAGCATGAGAAAACTAGTCATTTTTTTATATTATTTGAAGCCAAAATTTGAGATCATGTTTGGAGTTGTGTTTTTTTTTTGGTCCACTTAAACAAGAATATTGCTCATATGAATATGACTTTTTCAAAATGAAATATAAGCGCTTTACACAGTTATTACTGGTCCAGCCTTTAACATGATCAATAACAAAAAAGGCATTTTAACATGTTTTCGATTAATGGACTTCCAAATGTTTTGGTTTCATCTGCACTGATGGGACATAAGTTGTCGAAATGCGCGTATGCAGAAAATAAATTAACAGTCACCTCGGTATTTTATTACTGTGAAAGTACTTTTATTCGTGGATGCCAATTTTCGTGGATTGCAGACAAGTCGTACGTTCGTGGGTTCTTAAATTCGTGGTTTGAGACTTTCGACAGTGCAAATCAACGGGCGATTTGTATTTCGTTGGGTATCAAATTTCGTGGTTTAAGTCAACCACGAAATCAACGAAAATTGGTACCCCACGAACAATAGTACTTTCACAGTATTTGTATTGTTCATACATTACCTCTACTTAATTAATTAGAACTTACAAATAATTATAGAACTAAAATCTCTTATCTGTTTTCTCACTGGTAAAATCAAAAAAAATATTTCAATGAAGATTAATATTATGATCTTGACAAAAAAGTCTGAAACATCAGTATGTCGTTAGCACGAAAACGTTTTTATTATTATGAATACTTTGATTTCATAACTTTAGAAGATGCTTTTACCAGTATAGGCCTAACGTGTTTAATATTTCTTACCAGATACCGAAATTCGGACATGTTCTGATCCAGCGACAACACTCTGTGGTAGAGTAACTTGAATCTTCTCGATAGCTGTGTCACTGTTGTTGAGATTTAGCAATATTGGAGTGTTATATTCTTTAGTCACTCCCTCGGGCTGAAAAAATTAGTAACCAAATTTTTGCCTTTTGTCTGATTGTGTAGTGGTACAATATCTGCTAATCTAAATTTTTAAGTAATATTGCATTTTACATCCCCTGAAGTACTTTTTTCTATAAAGAATAGAAATGCTTTTAAAATTTTTGTTCGCTTTACAAAGGAATATTAATTGAATATTCGAATTATTATATTGTTATAGACAAGATTAATAATTATCAATGTGTGACAATCAATATTCCCGGCACCTGAATCGGTTTTCAGGGGCTTCGGCTACAGAGCTGCCGGGCGCGTCCCCAGGTGGTGGATAGGGGAATGCCCTGTCTATGCGGGGTAGTCAGGTCATAATACGGAAAGCCTGACCGCGAACCATTGTAGGCAAACTGTGTGGAGAAACGCCACGCT
>MJUU01065143.1:0-29008 GCA_002080025.1 Modiolus philippinarum | reverse complement strand
AATTTCCTGCCCCTACCCATTTCTCCAATTTTCCAGTGGCAGTCAAAAGTCGTTGCCCAGGTTGTCCCTTCCACCTTTATTTCTTTCTTCTGATACTTTCAATTTTTTGAATTGATTAACTTGTTCTCGTCCTGATATAGCTGAAATATTGCTCATTGGACGTTAAACTCTAACTAATCAATCAATCAACAATCAATATTACCTCAACTAGAAGTTGTCGCTTCACTGCATCAGCTGCCATCATAGACTGTGCCTTTACAGTTATGGATACTTGTCCTAGAACAACTGGTACAATTGGGAAATACACAGATTTGGCTTCACCCGCCTTAACCTGCAAAAAAACAAAATAGATATTTTCTGTTTATAACATCTGCTTAGCTATAGAAATGTACATTTAGGCAGCTTGATCAATTAGGTCTGAATGTCGCCATTTTAATTCCGTACCTTGTGGTTGTCTCATGTCCTTGTTGTATCTTTGTTTTTCGGAGTTATTGTTTTAACCATGTCTCTAGACTTGATTTTTGTAATTATTATATTTGTACTTTTATTTCTTTGTTTAATGTATAGAAATGTATCTACTCAATAAAATATCATATTGCACAGTTGGTCATGATAAATCATCATATTGCACACTAACTTTGATTGACGTTTACAGGCCACATCCTTTTAATACCAACAATAGATATACCACTCCTCTTTTGTTTTTCATCAGTGACTTCAGCCATGTCAATAAAATATAATAAAACAATTATGACAGTAACTTCGGTATTTTGTTATTTATTACCACCGGGCCGATGCCTCTGCTGGTGGACTGTTGGTCACCGAGGGTATTCGCAAACCAAGTAGTCAGTATTTCGGTGCTGAACCGGAAACCGATTTTATTGAACCTTTCAAAATCTAAATTTTACAAAATTTTGCTTAAAACTAAGGAGTATCTCCCTCATGCATAGCTATGTCCTTAGCTAAACTTTGGCTTTCTATTAAGACCCCATTGGTTTTTTGTCCTCTATCAGTTTTTACACATTTTTGCTGATTTAACTTTCAAATGTTTTGGTTTTATCTGCACTGATGAGACATTAATTGTCGAATTGCGCATATGCAGAAAATAAATTGACAGTAACTTCGGTATTTTGTTATGTATGGCACTTCTATACTCGATCAATATGGGGATTAACGGAGCAAAAAAGATAATATTGAACTCGGGATAAACCCTCGTTCAATATTACTTTATTGCTCCGTTAAACCCCATATTGATCTCGAAGAAGAACCATAATTGTATATTTTCACTTCCCTTATTCCTTCTGTGTTCTACTGTCGTTTTTTAAGCACATTGACACTTTTAACACGGCGCATTTGACTGGCGCATAATGCAAAACACGAGTATGATGCGGAATTGATTTCAGGGGTTAGACATACATTATTGTAAATACTACTATTTTGCAACGATATAAATGAAAATGACTAATATAATGTACCATCGTGATTGGAATGGTTGTAATATTTTTTCCAGAGAGCATATAATTACCTATACTGTCATGTAAATAGTCATTGTACATATTTTTATGGTGATTAACAACGACTTACTTAATTTACAAAGTGACATAATTTTAAGCATGATATTTTTAGCATAGATTCTAGCAATTTCACTGATTTTCACACAATATACCATAACTATGACAACAAGGATTTCAGAGATCCTGAGACATCTTTAATATTCGAAATATCTATTTTATTTCTTATTTTTGTTGAAAATTAAACGATTCAGTTTTTTCAAGAAGGATTTAATGAGAACTTTTCAGTCAATACTCCTTGGAACATTGGTGTGTGTTTAAGTCAAACTATTAAATGTATTATCAAACTTCATCTTGTTTTTACTGCAGATATTTGCATTAAGATTTTTTCAACTACAGATGAAATCAGAGCTTATTTTATACATCAACGTCGGTGTATGAAATGACCAAAAACTATTAGGAAACAGGGAATGTTTATTCATTAATTTTGTAAAACACTAAACGAATAATACAACGGTAAAAATTATTAAATATTAGACGTCATATTTTATTCACTTTCCTTCGAACTATCTCCCTTTCCCGTTAGTATTTGCTGCTGGTTAAATTAAATAAATTAAATGTGAATTTTTTTTTTCAGTTCAGCAGAATTCCTGAGTGTTTTATTCTCAAGAATTCATGAAATTAAAACATCTGTCTAAACAGTTAGCAAATTCTCAGAAACCCATGTATATCCGTGTAAATATCGCCTGTTTTTCACGTCTTGATAGCAGAAAAAACATGATCAGTGACATATATATTATTTAATTATACTAGTTAAGAACTAACTAAAAAATATCTTAGCATGAGAAAATTCGGTCTGACATTTCTATAAAGCTCGATCTACCTTAAAAACCTTTGTTATTGTTATCATTTCCAATCGCTAGAATTTTAACCTAATGTGGTACTATGCTATCTGAAAGTGATTAAAATATTTAAAAATCACCTATTGGTGCATAGTTTGTTATTTGTTGATTTATGTTAGCATTGGCTTGTGTTGTTAGACTGCACATGTAACACATACGTGTACATTGTTAGTCTTTATTTTTGAGACAAAATTTGATTTAACACCTGTAAACTTACACTTACATGTAACACTTACACTTACATGTAATAGATATGTGGACACTGTTTGTTTCTATTTGAGAGACAAAAAAAAAATGTTTTAAATTTGTGCACTTGCACTTGCATGTAATACTTACACGTAACACTTACACTTACATATAACACTTACACTTATATGTAACACTTACGTGTGCACTATAAGTCTCTATTTGTTAGACAATTGTACGCTTACACTTACATGTAACACTTACACTTACATGTAACACTTGCATTTACATGAAACCCTTACACTTACACTTACATGCAACACTAATACTTACAAGTAGCACTTACATTTACATGCAAATTTTTCACTCATATGTTACATTTACAGTTATATGTAACACCTACACTTACATCTAACACTTACACTTATATGTAATTAATGAAGGAAAGATAACAGGAAACACTTACAATGGCTGAACACTACAATCACACTTCACAATCAGCCAAGGAACTGCTTAAGAAAAACAGTAAGATGACAAAAGACAAACAAAGATAACGATAGGAACTCGGGATAGCCGGACTTGGTACCGACACTGGCAACAGCTAGCGGTAGGATTAAACCGGTTTATGGGTACCCTTTCTCTATTCCGTTTCCCTATAGTATAATAAACATACAAATAACACCCAATACAGGTAGACCACTAACTCTAAGACCACAATTTTGAAAAGGGAAGATTAGACAAAACGTAATTTAGAAAGATGGGTCGAGGGGTGCTCTTACATGTACACTATTAGTTTCTATTGTGAGACGAACTTTGTTGTAACATTTGTAAACTTACATGTAACACTTACATGTAATATGTAACATGTAACACTTTCACTTTCATGTAATACTTGAACACTTATACTTTCAGGTAACACTTACATGAACACTGTTTGTCTCTATTTGTGAGACAAAATTTGTCGTTCTATTTGAATAAACAGTTATGCTTCTGAAGGCATCGTTCCTCTCTAAGGATACTAAAACCTAACGAATGCAAAATATAATCATTTATTTGTACATTTGAGAACCATGACTTTGAACTTTGTAGACAACAAAACACAGCTTATTTTTTGTTATCAACAAAAACTAAACTCGTTATATTATAATCCAAAAATCAAAAATATAATACTTGTAATGTAGATCTGAACTCATAATAATAAAAAAACGTTTAGCATTAAATGAACCGAATGTTAATCATACCAAAAAAAAACCAAAATGAAGTGATAATTGTAATTCAAAATTACTATACATTCACAAAAAGATATATTTATAGTAAGTCGTGGACCTCTCTCTCTCTCTCTCTCTCTCTCTCTCTCTCTGTGTGTGTGTGTGTGTGTGTGTGTGTGTGTGTGTGGTATATGTGACTTTTTGTCAGGCATTTGATCTTGAACATTTTTTTTTATTTTGAACTCTAGCATATTGGTAAATATGACACGAGAGCTGTGATTCAATCTGTATACAATTTACATTGAAAGTGTTTTTCTTTCAAGGTGCAATTTGACAGTGTTGAAGTTACTGTAAATTTACTTTCTGCTAATGGCCATTTCGACAACTTATGTCTCTTTAGTGAACATAAAATCGAAACATTGGAAATCCACAATCAAACGATGTATACGTATAAAAGCTTACAGAAAACAAATAATGAAATGGATCTGAATTCTATGTTTGTAACATATGACAAGTTGAACCTTACAGATCTTGACAATTTTATTTTTCTTTCTATATTCACGTGTTATAAAATCTTGACGTGACATAATAAAAGATTTCCAAAGGGAAATGAAAGAATATGGAGTGAATGTACATGTGACAAAAACGCACACGATACATAGAAAACTCGAGTTTATCAAGGGCAGGGCTTTTATTCCTGTCTGCATCTTGATGTCGCTTGAGGGTCTTCAACCAGAGGTAAATATATTTAGCAATGTAATAATTTGAACAATATTTCAACAATTTTTCGTAACAAGTGTCTTGAGCCTAATGTTAGAACTATAAAATCTATTGTCGTTTTTTAACGTTCGATGTTTTGATATTTAAGAAATTGTCAGGGTCTTGAAGACTATAATTATTTGTATTTGGACAATGTTTCTATCTGATGTACATGTATATGCCTGTGTTTTTAAACATTGTACCGGAACAAAGACACTTGAATAAAACAAAGAAAAAAAAATTAAAAATTGGTAATTTTTTCTAGCAATTCAAAGTTGATTTAGGTTCCCTTTTTTTGCCAGTTTTTAATATTCTCTCATAAACATTTATTGTGTATTTCAATACAGATTTAAATTTGAGATATCGATGTTTATATTATTTAATGATTTTTGTATAGATTTTAGTATATGGCCTTTTCCGTATCAGCAAATTTATCATCTCGAGCCTCCTCTAGCTAACATGGGTTGAGGGATTGACAGCCGTGTTGAAATTGAAAAAAAAAATCTGTTTATTATATTCTTCCAATCAGGAGTTTTCTCCATACCCAGGCAGATAAAGCCATATCATCCGTCTGACATGGCCATATCAGACTGGGTATGTGGATATGGATTGTTTACTTCCGGCTATATTACATATGAAAAGACAACATATCTGTGCTAAGTATGTGATAAAGAAATTAAATAGTAAGTAACTATAAACTTACGTCTAAATCATTTGGTAGATAATTGAAAACATTTGCCTGTAGTACTACTTGTTCTCCCCTCACTACTGAATATGGCAGAATTAGACTAACAAAGAATGATTTGAATGTCGTTATCTGTAAAAAAAAATCGAATAGTTGGAAAGTATATACAATGAAAGGACATAGAGTAAATGCACATAAGACAAATTCTCTACATGGTAGAACAAGGGAAACAAAAGAAAAGCTGCCAGATCAACACAAGAATCCAGGATAAATAAGTTTAACAACTTTTCCCTTCACCTTTATTCAAATTTCAGTACTTATATTTTTCTTGCCTAATTGCAGTTCCATTGCAACGGTCACCATTTTAAATTTTTAGACTGTAAACATATTCATTGTTTACAATATAGCTTTTCTGTAAGTTTTCTTACAGTTCAGAGCAAATAACCTTTTTGTATCGTTTCCATGGCAACGATGCCATTTCAGAAATTTTTGGACCTTCTTGTAATAGTAGATATAAGAAGCTATGTTCATGTGAAATATTTTACAATTTTCGTTAATTTTACATCTTTTTTGCTTCCATAACTACCGTAACTTTTTAGAATTCTAAGACGTCTTGCACAAGAAGTCATTAGTGTCTAAGTCCCCGGTAAGTTTCATTGCGATTAGATGAATAATATCCAAGATCTGCTCCAGAAAAATTGCCAAAACATTCCTGCCTATTTTGCCGTTTCCATGGATGGCAACGGTGGTATTTTGGAAATCCACAGATTTTCTAACTTAACAAGACATTTGTACCCACGTTCCTGCTATGTTTAGTGAGATCTGATGTATGGTCTCTGAGATCTGTCCCGGATAAAGTGTTAAAAAAATCGCTGATTTTACCGCCTTTTTGTCGCTTCCATAACAACTGTGCTATTTAGGCAGTGATCAGACCTTCCTGTGCAACTTAAAATTGGTAATAATACTGCTGCAAAGTTTCATTGCAATTAGACGAGTTGCCTTTGAGATCTGTCCTTGACAAATTTTTGAGGCGGAAAGAAAAAGTACAATAATTAAAAATAAAAAAACAGTAATGACAAGAAAAAGAGGAAACGGAGTAAAACAATAAGTCTCCAAAAACTTTGTTCAGGAGACATACACATTGGCTATAGGGGGGAGGTTTGGGCCCAATAAAACTAGTTTAACCCCGCCGCAGCAGGTTTTCTCCTGTCCTAAGCCAGGAAATTTATTAAGCCTTTGTGTGTCTTGTCTGTTTTCTAGTAAGTTCACTTTATGTCTATGGGAGTCTAGGATGATGCTTATTTCGCTGAACATGATTACTCTTTATTTAGGGACCAACTCCGACCTGCCGTGGTTGTGGGGTTACCTCACCGTTCATTGAAGATCTTATGGTGGCTTTGAGTTGTCATTGCTCCCCTTTAGGTCGTTGTCTCTTTGACACATTCCCCGTTTCCCTTCTTTTTCCTATGATATTCAAGACATCTTAATTCAATGTTCAAAATCATTTATCCTGAGGGCAAAAGGCACAGGAAGTAATACTATGTTTAATTATAAAACGCAATTAATGCTCAGAATGTAATTTAGCATGTTTGTGTTGTCAGATACAAACCTTTGCAGAAGTTGGAGCTATTCCCAAACCAGAAACTTTATTCACGGCAAAAGCACTAGCAACCCACGACGTTATTGTATCTGGTATAGTTGTTGACAATGTTATGTTTCCGTCGACGCTGTAGAAAGGGCAGAAATGTATATAAGTGTACAAAAATTAGAGTTAAAGATGTTCACTGGTCGATTTTTTTTTCATAACAATAATTTCAATTAAAAGTGATTTTTTGTTAGAAAATTGGGAAAAAATGATTTAAGCGAAAACATTAATAGGTTACCGATGTCAGCTTTGAGATAAAAATGCTTAGAAAAATGGTTGGAACTGAACTCCTCTGCATTATTCATAGGTTCAACATTAGCAATGATTAATGAATGCGACCAAATAATACAAAACGAATAGAATTTTGTCCGAATACTCCGAATGTTGTATAAAATTAAATGAATCACCGAGCAAAAAAAAATATTTAGCTTGTAAATGGTTAAAACCAGAAAAGTCTAAAAATCTAACAGAAATATATAAACATGACCAGCGAACATCGTTATTGAACAATACAATGCACATGAGACCCAATCTGTACAAATACCTTGTAGAACCAAGCCATTAAAAAAAACGCTTTTATTTGTGTTCTTCATCTTGAAGTCACCATGAGGTCTACAAGAGACCTACGCTCATACCTCATATTAAGTTCAAGACGGCCCTTTACACAGGTTTGAGTGGATATAATTGCTAGATCTCGAGTGATACTACATCCATGTCTTTTGTACCAATGGATGCAGAATCGCCAACAAAGTTGCAAAGGGATCTTACAATCACTGTCATTCGTTGCCAGACGATAACATTAGAGTCCAAAGCTAGTAGAAAAGCATAACAATATATGATTGAACACGACGTTGAAATCGCAACGCTTTTGTTTATGTTTCATTAACATTTATGGAGATTTTGATCTTCTTGAATATCTGACAATATTTCATGATAGTAATAATTAGAATGTCTACCAGTTCTCTAAGAATTCAGACGTCCACATTTTCAAATCAAACCGGCTTTTTCAAATTGAATATTTCTACCCTAAGTAACGCATTGAAGAAAAACAGAGTTTTTGGAAATTGATGCTTTAGCCAGATTTCTATTCAGTGTAAACACTTACTTATCAGAGTTTGTAAATTTTATTTCATATAACATAAAAGGCAATTTAATTATCATACACGATTTAAAAAATGTTTAGATTTCGATTAAGAAATGGGAAGGTTTTAATGGGAAGTGTTGCGTTTGCAATAACGGTTATTTTATATCAATTGATTAAATAATAAATGACAGTTCAAATTAAACATTACCGGACTTTATAGATTTGTATTGTCTATTGGCGCCCTTTTAGGACAACGGATGACCATGTTTGTAAGAGAACTTTGCCCAATTTGTTATGCTTGTTGACGAACCCGCACCCATGACAACTAGATCACAAAAGATACCCCCGCCCATAGGCAATCCTACTAGTTGCAGGAAATTTCTCTCAAAGCAAACTTAAGTTATCATCCGGAAACCATGAAATTTGCAGATTTTGCCTAAATCAAGGGCAATAACTCACGCAAAATCTGATCACGATAAAAATAGTACTGTTTTTTAAAAATAGAAAAATTGTCCAAAACATCCAAACTTTCCCTCAAAAAAACTCAGTTTATCATCCTGAAACCACAAAATTTATAAATTTTGCCTAAATAAAGGGCAATAACTCTAGAACGCAAAATCTGATCGCAGGCAAAATCGAACTTGACCTGTATCTTATAATTATAACATTGTCCCAAAATATGAAAATTATCTCTCAAAGCAAACTCAAATTATCACCCGGAAACCATAAAATTTACAGATTTTGTCTAAACCAAGGGCAATAACTCTGGAACACAAAATTCAATCACATTCAAAATCGAACTTGACCTGTATTTGATAAATATAAACATTATCCCAAAATATTAAAATTTTCTTCAAGCAAACTCAAGTTATCATCCGAAAACCATAAAATTTACAAATTTTCCCTAAATCAAGGACAATAACTCTGGAACGCAAGATCTGATCACAGTCAAAATCGAACTTGACCTGTATTTTATAAATATACTCATTATCCCAAAATACAAAAACTTTCCTTGAAAGCAAACTCAAGTTATCATCCGGAAACGAAAGTGTGGCGCAAAGACGGGCGGAAAAGAGGAATCCTATATACCCCACCTCTTGAGGCGGGGGTATAAAAGGATAGTGTATGGATAATGCGTTGTTCAACATTTGGGGGGTTAAATTCTGCTCAAACCGGTGCTATTGGCCGTCTTCACTTGCTATGAGGTAAGAATCTTTGCTCTTTGTTGAAGGGTCATGGTGACTTCAAGATGAGGAACTAAAATGAAGCAGTGTCCCAATTGCTTAATCTTACCCTGTATTTATAGGACTTTTTCCCATTTACATTAACAGCATATCTATTTAATTTGTTTATTCTGATACAATCGAAATTTTAAGCAGCTTTTCTTCGACTTTATAAGTGCTACTCTTTAACAAATATTTATATAATAATATTCCTTCCATACTACATATTTTTTCAAGGTAAAAAATGAATAATATCGTATGGTCAGTACTGGTCAATTAAATATTCAAGATAAAGAACAAAAATAAAAGCCTTGTTCAATTGCTTGGTTATACAATGTATTTGTAGAGAGTTTGTCTCATGTAAAATGTAAAAAAAAAAGAAGAGATCAATCCAAGTTCGTCTAACTACATACATACAATATAATAGAGACATGAATGATTATTTTTACATGAAAGAAAAATCCACAAGCTAATGGAACATTAGAATAGTTGACATAAAATGGACGCAATACTATGCATAATGACTACACATTTGGATCTAGTGTAGTGGATAAATGTATTGTTCCATATGAAATATTAAACTGTTTTATGAATTTTAAAGTTGATCGTCTATCAGAAATCATTCAGCATATTGGACTAGCGAACAAGTATGCTTTACAAAAGAATGTTCCTGATCACTCTATTTTATCATTGACAATGAAAACTTATTTTGCTTTTTCACAAGAGGATTCCAATTTAAATACAAAGAATAAGGGATTATAAAAGTGAAGTATATAACAGAAAATATTCCTAAAGACTTTTCTTTGTGCGTAATGTTTACGAAATTATTTCACGGGTAGAATTATCCAAAAGAACACAACTGGTAGTTGTTGTTATATTATAACTATGTAAATTTGTTTAAAGCTGAAATGTCGAAAAAATTGCTGTCAAAAATTGTTTTATATGATAGCAATAACAACAAGAAAATGCGAAAACACCGTGGTGGAATAACGACCTGAATATTCTATGGAATGAAGTTTGTTCTTTTGAAAGAAGTTGGTTAAAAATGTAAGCATAATTTTCGTAAGAAGGAATTACGTGTTTCATATGTTCAAAAGAGGAAAATATTTGATAAAAATGTGCAGAAAGTGAAACGTAAATATTGGTTTTCGGTAATAGTTTATGATATTGATAATCCAAAAGAATTTTGGATGAAAATTGGAAAAGAATGTGTAGGTAATGAAAGGTACAATAAAATTCCAATGGAAGTGAAATTAAGTGGTGGTTCTGTATGTGGTGATAAAAATATTGATGTTCTTGATAAATGGGAAAGTGATTTCTATAATATATTAAATTAAAATAATAGTGATATAGTTTGAAATTCTAATAGTGAAAAAATATCTGAGGGGTATTTAGATAGTGTTTTTTTTTCTTTAGATGAATTGTCAAATGCTTTAAAAACTGCTAAAGGTGGTTAATCGCCTGGTATTGGTGTTATTTAAGTTGAATTATATAAAAATAACACTGCTTTACATGCTTTAACTCAAATGTTAGATATTTGACTCTGGTAAAGTTCCTGTGGTGTGGACTAAAGGTCTTATTACACCGATTCCTAAGTCGTCAACTTCAGGCCTTCGTGATCCACTGTCTTATA
Source organism: Modiolus philippinarum (assembly GCA_002080025.1). Lineage (NCBI taxonomy): Eukaryota > Metazoa > Mollusca > Bivalvia > Mytilida > Modiolidae > Modiolus > Modiolus philippinarum. Next base: position 18,172 of record MJUU01065143.1, on the reverse strand, counting down.
GACGCATAACTCTTATAAACTGTACTGTACTGTGTTAAATACAAGATTATCAAATAATCTTGATGATTTAGATTATGTAAATGATGAAAAGAATGGGTGTAGGAAAGGTCGTAATACAAATGACCATTTGTCTACACTGGCAAAAGTTATTGAGAATAGTAAACTGCGTAAAATGTCAACTTTTTGTGCATTTATTGATTTTAAAAAGCATACGACTTGTTTGATAAAGATGTATTGTTTACTTAACTTGAAAATTCAGGTATAAGTTCAAAAATGATAAAGGCTTTGTATTATATATATAATAATGTTCAGTTATACGTCAAGTTAAATGGTAATTTAACAGAATGGTTCGAGGTTAAGTTAGGATTAAAGCAAGGGTGTTTTTATCACAATTGCTCTATAACATTTTTTATCAATAGTTTTATAGATAAAGTTAAAAAGCTAAATATTGGTATACGTTTAGATGATGAAATAGTCTGTGTGTTATTTTATGCAGATTATGTAGTATTTTTAGCTGAAAATGAAAATGATCTACAGAGGATATTAGATACTTTGAATACATGGTGTATCCATAAGGATCTTGTTGTTAGTTTAGACAAATAAAACATTATTCATTTTAGACCACAATTACTTATTATGTCAAGTTCTCAATTCATAAATAATGGTAATAATATGAATATATTAGAAAAGTATATATATATCTTGGCTTAGTGTTAAAATAATGATTATTTGGTAAACATCAGTAGATATTTTATCATTTAAAATGTTATTTCAAAGAAATATCTCCTAATTGTTACCCAAAAATTCCAAATTGGTCTTTTTATGTGAAGAATAAGTTTGAAAAAGAGTAATATCATGTTCAAAATTACATACAAACTTTTACTTTATATGTTTTGATTTATATGGTACAAAATAATTGCAATTGACCTTTTCAATAAGCCATTATAAGTGCAAACAAAAAGATTATGATAACAAAAATATCGAAGAATCAGAGTTTTTGGATTTCCAGAATTTTATATGTTTTTGCGATTAGTTGAGAAATATATCTTTGTGTTGCAGATATTGGCCAAAGACTTAATAGATATGTATAAAATATAATTATCTTTTTTTTTCTTTGAAAATAAGTTAGACCGATTTTTACTTTTCAGTCCATAGGAAACACTTACCATAGCACATTAACAGTAAAAACTAAATAAGACATCACACTGGTTTTAGAATTTTAAACGTAATGTTTGTTATTTTTTTTAATTTTAATACATTCCTCGAAATGCCATTTTGCCTTCAATTTTTGTTGGTTTAGGGTAGAACATTTCCGTTTTTAAATCTCCCTGATGTTTTATGTGTATCTAAACAGTGTATAAAGATGCGAGAGAATAGCTGAGACCTACTTAATTGCAATATTGCCGATATTTGCTTCGTAGTTGACAAATTCAACAATTCAACTTTGAACTTTGTAAAATTCTGAAATGCTGAAAATTCTCATTTTCACGAAAATCGGACAAAATATTCAATGTAACCAATATTTTGGCATTAAAATTGTACTTAGCGATATATCTAATGCATCTTTTGGAAAGAACCTAAAATATTAGTATGTTTTGTCGTTATGTATGTAACGACTGGCCACTTTGTTCAATTTTGTTTTGGTAAGGATACAATTTTACGGTATTAAGAGTCAAATTAAACACACCTTATTTTTCTAAACAGTCTTTTTACCCTTTTCTTTAGACGCCTTTGAACGCCTTTTGGTTCCTCCCCCTTTCAGGGCTATAGAAAGGTGCTGTATGAGGCTCTAGGATGAGGATATGGGCTAAATGAACAAAATATAACTTAGGAAAAAAATGCGTGTTTTTCGCGCTCGGCTGGGGGCCAAAAAGATATGTCAGGGGGTCCCAGAGGGGGGGTGTGCCCCCGTCTGTCTTGGGGGTTCAAAGGGGGCACAAGCCCCCTCACAGGAAAGCAAGTGTTGGGCCATACATCCTCGCTAGATAACCTAGGCAATAGCTGATAAGATAGATTTTGGTATTTTGGCGAGTTGATGGCTGTATTATGCACTGCAGATTTAAAAAAAAAATTTAAATCTGAATTTGGAGGGCAAAAATTGTCAAAATATGCATTTTTTGGCCCCTTTGAGGACCCCTGTTGTCTCCATGGCAACAAGAATCCAGGTTTTGAAAGCATTTTTCTGAAGACATAAGGCCAGTGTGTACGTTCACAAAGTATGAACCTCCTGGGTTAAATTTCCAAGAAACTAGAACATTTTGATTTTCTAGCTTAATTCAGAATGGTCAAAAATTGACTTTTCAGCCAAGTCTCAGAAAGGAAAGGGTTAAGATAACTTAGGTATTTGTCAGAACAATAAACTAGGATATTTGAAGATAATTCCTCAAGATTTGCCACATATAACGATTTTACGGTAAATTCGGACAAATCTGAAATGCTGAAAATTCCGTGTTATTGTTATTTTTCTGTGAACATGCACCAAAATTTCTTGGGGAAGGGGTAAGATTTTCTGTATCTCGAGTCAACTTAAACACTCCTTGTTTTTCCAAAACAATGGTTTAAAACAACTAATATGCTGCTTAGAACAATTAATTGGCGTATCTGCAGATATATCCTCCAGAATGGATATGTATTATGATTTAACAGTGAACTTTTGACAAATCTGAAATGTTGAAAGTTCCTATTTTTTATATATTTTTGGGAAAATATTGATCTAAAGTCAATAAGTGGGATTTAAAATACCAAATCATGAAAACATTTATCAAACATTGTTTTACGCATATCGTGCGTGGTTTGGTTATTTTCATGCGCACATAGACAAAACATTGACATTTTAGAGAACATTTCTTGAGGTAGGGATAAGTTTAATGGATGAAGGAAGTTTATATTACTTGAAATTGCTATTTGTTCTAGTTGTAAAGAAGATATCTATACTTTCATTTCATGAATTGGAACTACTCATAGATAAGATGAGAAAAAAAAGAACAACATTTATTGAAAACGAAAATATTCAAAGATCTGTTGTATTTGTCATTTAAAACATATTGACATTTTTAGGAAAGGAAATTAATGCTTAGTTTACACCACCGATCAGACCAACTCGATCAACTCGACTATGCTGTTTTATCCCGATCAACGTCATAAAATTCATTGATAGAGCTAGCTCACAACGTCCACTCAACCTTTACCCGAATTAACACGACTTACTTTCAACCATTCTCTATCTCTTAACGATTCACGTACGACTGATGCTCGACCCTCATTCGACCAACAAGACTTTGTCAGATTAAGCCAGATCATAGCCCGATTTGTGTTTGATTAACTAGACCCTCGTTTATATATATGGGGGTACATGTGAAAATTCAAGGGAAAGCTCAGCATGGAGGCAGAGCAGCAAAATTTGTAGCCCATGTGACTTATGATTCAAAGAAAAGGTGATACCTGTGATAGATCTAGAGTAGCAGAGAAGGCGGGTCCGGCACAGAAGGCGCGTAGTTTGGGTTATACAATAGCAAATGCTTCAAAGTCATCATTACAGAGGAATGAATGTTTGCTTTAACATACAAAATGTACTAACAGGCCATCCTCCTCGATATGAGTCAGAATGCGACTGTGCGTTTTTCCTGTCATTACATGTAGGACTAATGTGATACATAAAAAGGAAGACATATCATCACATGATATCTTTAGTAATTAGATTTACAGTACTTTCTATGTATAGCCTTAAACTTGCTTTTTGTAGAAAAATCCAGTTTTTAGAAAGTGAAAATTTGCGAGCAGCTTCTCGTTAGATACGACATTTTAACGGTGCCATTTAAGAGAATTTTTTATCTTCTAGTACATGTAAAAAATGTTCAAAATCGCATTTTTCTGATGTAATTTAGCTTGATCCTGTGATAAGAGTACAAACCTGCTCAAACCTACAAACAATATTCTATTCTTTAATTCATGTATTTAGTGAATCTGTTTCTGGAGTTAGTATATTGGGTACATCTTGGTTTCAATTTCAAAATCTGTCAGCTTAGCTATAGTCGATTGAATTTAAGCCCTCTGCACATCATCCTCTAATTATACTAGTAGCATGCACAATCTAATATTCTTTTCTGCAATCCTGATTAAGCGAGATTGAGCTTTGTCCATTATTTTGTGTCCATTGTCCATGAACTTTGCATTCAAATATATTCTACCCAGAAACCGTCGACTCCTAAAAGACCTCGATTGGTTCACTGTGAAAAAAAAACTGTCATGTCCGCTTCTAATCAAATACAACAACCAACTGGGAATTTTGTAGTAGTTTTAAATAGGGGTAATAACAAAATTACCGAATAGAGTTTTCAAGAACCGAAGTCCTTGGGAAAAAAAGCAAATGAGATAGAAAGTTGGAACTTATGGGAAAACTCATTTAAACGCTACCTCTGAAACCCATAAGCCAATTAGACCAAGGTTGTTACGATTGCCAAATGATAGTCCCTTTTCAATATAGTGTCTTTCATATCGTCAGCTAATACAAGATGACTGCTATTGAATGTTCCAATTTTAAAATAATTTCTATCTTGTCTGCATAATTTAATATTCGACCCACCTTAGATATCCATTCAAATTCTGTCTACTCTTAAACTACTTTCCAATTCGCCAAAATTGAAATCAAGAGTCCTTGGCTGGTCCCCACTTGAGAAAGTATCCGGCAGATTCTCATCATGTCAAAGATGATCATCAGCCAAACTTGATCACAATAGTAATTGGAGTACAAAGGATGGCTCCCTTAAGACAAGTAAGACCCTTGAGAGAGACTGAGGCTCTTGAAAGCCTCAAGTTTTGCTATTGTGAAAAGATGACATGCTGTCGTGTTAAATCGAGTATGGTCTTGAGTGGTCGAGTAAAAGTCGGATACAAGTCGGGAAAAAATCGGGTTATTGTCGGGAAGATCTTGTATAGAAAAAAGAAAGAATCGTGTTGGTCGAGTAATGATCGAGTACTAATCGAGTTGATCTAGAAGCGACTCGGCATAAATCGAGAAGCGAATGAGTTAAAGTCGGTTAAAATTTTGAAACTCAATCAAGGCCGATTCCTTTTTGAAATCTTAACGACTACCTTGATCAGACCCCGATTGATTCCCGACCTGTTCTCGACATATAATGCACATGACCTCTACACGATATTTTTTGACATGTCAAAAATATTCGGGAACACAGCTCGAGTTCAGCAGATCGCCCCGATTTGGTAAGAAGACCACGATCATTCAAGATCAGTGTCCCAATCGATGAATATTCATGAATATTCATAGATCAAGTTCGGTGGAGTTGCTTAGATCGGCAGTGTTAACCTACCATAAAGGCTAAAAACAATTGCAAGATTTCTGAAATGATATACACATGATTCTTTATACCATTGAACTTACACAATTTAAAGAAAAAAACTCAACGTCAACATTTTGAAGGGGTAGGGGTAAGATTTTTCAATTTGCATTACGTATTGTCATTGAAATGGTACTTATGTTGGATATTGTTAAAGCTTATACATAGGCTTTCATTTTATAACGCTTCTTCCTACATGATAGGTACAAATCAACAATTTTAAGCGATTGAAAGAAAAGTTTTCTGAAAAACGATTTTTTTCTCAAATTTCGTTTGGTGGGTTCAAAAGAGGGCGCTGTTCCAACATTCCATGCAGGATACTTAATTTTATTTGTCAGTTTAGATTTTATCTGCACTGAAGAGACATAAGTTGTCGAAATGCGCATATGCATAAAATAAATTTACAGGAAGTTCAGTATTTAGTTATTTGTTACCACTGGGTCGATTCCAATGCTGGTGGACTGTCAGTCCCCGAGGGTATTCACCAGCCAAGTAGTCAGTACTTCGGTGCTGACCCGAAAGCCGATTATTTTGGAACCTTACAATATCTAAATTTTTATTAATTTTTTTAAACTAAGGAGTGTCTCCCTCGTGCGGAGCTCTGTCCTTGGCTGATTTTGGCTTTGCATTTAGATTACTTTGGTTATTTGTTCTCTATCAGTTTTTAAACATCTTTGATTTTCTGGTCTTCAAAACGTTTAGATTTTATCTGCACTGAAGAGACATAAGTTGTCGTAATGCGCATATGCAGAAAATAAATTTACAGTAAGTTCGGTATTTTGTTATTTGGTAACTTGTCTGGAGCTCGCATGTCATTCAACTGCTAGTAGTTTTTTTTGTGATTTCATGTTTATGTCGGTATATTTAGTTTTCTCAGTTTCATTTTTCACAATTGACTCTGTCCTGTCGCTAACTTAATTTAAATGTTGCTACTATTGTTTTTTTTTTATTTATCACATTGGCTAAGGGTAAGGTTTGGGCCAAATAAAACTAGTTTAACCCCGCCGCAGCAGGTTTGCGCCTGTCCTAAGTCAGAAAATTTATTAAGCCTTAGTGTGTCTTGTCTACTCAATTTATTTTATGTTGATAGGAGTCTAGGGTGGTGCTTATTTCGCTGAACTTGATTACTCTTTATTTATGGCCCGACTCCGGCCTGCCGTTGGGTGTGGGCTTTGAGTTATTACTCCACTTTTGGTCGTTGTCTCTTGTTTCATATCTAAGCTCCATGATTTTCTGAAGAAAAGTAATATGTACTGAAATTTGGTACAAAATTCAACTTAAATTAAATTTTATATAATTTACAATGAACACACGTTTTGGCAATTTAAGGCCTTTGATCTGGCGATACAAAAAATATGCACAAAAACTGCGAACATTTTCAGATTTAATGTTGGTTCAGAAATGTCCAAATAAGCACATTTCCCCTAAAATTTAACATATTCAGGAATTAAATGATAAAAAAGTGATGTTTTTTTGCGAATTCTATTGTGTATGTCACTAAAGCTGACATGCAGAAGGCAATCCAAGCAGATTTAAACTTTTAAGAGGTCTCGTTTTCGCCCACGTGCGCGAAATTGTGTGCAAAATGGGAATTTTCCGTTTTTCAGAATTTCTGCTCTTTTTTTTTCTTTGAGATCAAAATACTTCATAAAATTGATAAATAACTTAAAATGACGATTGAATATCGTTTCAATTTATCTAAGCTATTATAAAGAATGCTTCAAAACATTTAAGACTAAATATAATCTCATGAATTGCAAACACGTACCCTTTACCAAGATATATTCAACACAATCTATTTCTATTTATTCAGCTAGAAGCTAGTTAAGGCTTCAACATTGCATTAAGATGAAATATCGTTTTTAAATACCATACTACGCAAATACTTCAATATCTCGCAAAATGGGAAAAAAAACATGTGCTTGGTTTTTTGGCAGTTAAATATGAAAATATTCTTGCAAAATTAGAATTTTCGGATTTTTAGTTTTTAAGGTTTTATTATTTCAAATAACAAAATACCGAAGTAACCGTTATTCTATTTTCTGCATATGCACATTTCAAAATAAGAAAGCTAAAATATATTTCTAAAAAAGTAAAAACAATGATTATTTTGTAATTTTCAATTAATATTATTTCATTTGAAATCATCTATTAATTATTACCAAAAGAATATAAAACTGTTTTTTTTATGTTAAGAATAATTTTTGAAAAAATTGGCAATAAAAAGCAATAACATGCTGAGAATTATATACAAACTGTTAATTTTTATCTTAGTAGTTTTTTAACTACAATATAATTGCAATTGATGTTTTCAATTTGTCATTATAAGTGCAAACAAAGATATAAATAGATAACAGAATTATTGAAAAATCTAAGTGGTCGGATTTTAGAATTTAATACACGTATATATTTTGCGATTTAATGACAAATATGTCTTTGTGTTGTAAATATTGGCCAAAGACTAAGTAGACATTTACAAAAATATAATTACCATGTTTTTGTAAGTAAATTTTAGTATTTCTGGTGAAATGAGTGAATGCTTGTCATAATTTTTGTATTAGAAAAAAGAAGGGAAACGGGGAATGTGTCAAAAAGACTACGTTCCAAAGGGGAGTAATACATTACCCTGAAAATTCAACATAGCAATTTGACTGCAGAAGGATCACTTCGGGATCAAAAAAGAATCACAAAAAATAGTTATGATCGTTGATCACAAGACTTCTGATCAATGATCATAAAAGTTGTGATCAGTGATTGCAGGTGTTGTGATAAAAAATTGCTGAAGATACAATCGAGGATCATAAGCTTTGTGATCAAGGATCACAGCAGTTGTGATCAAGGATCACAGCAGTTGTGATCAAGGATCACAAACATTGCAATCAAGGATCACAAGAATAGCAAGTGTTGTAATCGCAAGCACAGTTAATAAAATATAGAATTATACAATGCAAATTATTTTATATTTCCCCACCACATTTTATTTATATCAAAAGTAGTCGGCAGTTGCATTGTATGTGTATTACCCATTTTCGGAAAGCTATTTTAACAGTTATGTCCTGTTAAAAATAAAATTGTTTTTTTTTTATTAATGGATTTATTAGAAATATAATTGGTTTAATAAATGAATTTATTTTTATTGTATTCATTACTGTCAGAGACAAATGAAACCAATTAATTTATTTCTCTGTAACTGTTCAATAGATACATTTATTTTTTTCTAAGTATTAATTTTTTTGGATAAAATTTTGATATAAGGGAGCCATTGCGTGCTGTTTAATCGAAATTGGTATCAGTATAAGACAGAGTATCTAAATTTCAAAAAACAATTATGAAGTTTACAATATCAATAAATATACCTTGTATATAGGTATAACATACATGTATACTTGTTGTTACTGCTTTAATGTACAGACAACGTCAAAGATTTTTACCTGAGCAGTGCGACACCTCGTTAGGGAGCAACCATTTGATTTCTATGGGGGGCTATGGTAAAATTTTTCATCCTGGATTTTTTTTTGTGTGTAACTTCTATCCTGGCTTTTTATTTTTGTTCCAAGCCTGCCCTGGATTAACCCGCATAGTCATCCCTGATTTTTTCTTGCTATAAATAACCGTCCTGCTTTCTTTTTTTAAATTTGACCATAGCCCCCCATAACAATCAAATGGTTGCTCCCTTAAATAAAAAAAATCTGGTTCCAAATTTTCACCCATTCTTTATTTTCACTGAAACTTATTTATAGTAACATTTAAATATTTTTTTTAGATTCAAATCTTAAGATTATCAGATTTTTATCGCCTTGTTTCGTTTAATTAAATATTTTGCAATTAACCTAAATTATTTAATTTTACTTTTGTCATAATCTTTCAAAAATAGGAAGTAAATATATAAACAGTTAATAAAATAAATATATTTCTAAATAGATCTAATTATTTATCAATTATTATCTAATACATTACAATACTGTTGTGATCAAGGATCACAACTTCTTGTGATTAATGATCAAAGCTTTGCGATCAAGGATCATAACTTTAAGATCAAGGATCACAACCTTGCGATCAAAGTTGACATTCTTGCAATCAAGAATTGCGACCTTGTGATCAAGGATAGCAATCTTGCGATCAAGGATCGTGTAGTTTTATGATCAATGATCACAAGTAAAATCAATCACTGATTGCAACCATTGACTGCAAAAGGTCACTTAGGGATCAAAAATCTGCCAACTTGAATTGTCAAAGTACTGTAACAACTCAAAGCCACCAAAAGATCTTCAATGAACGGTGAGAAAACTAGAAGTAGACTTTAGTAATTTCTTTTTATACTTATAAATAGTAGGTAAATGTCATCTCTAGATATTAAGAATTAAAGAATGATCATGACAAGACTAATAAATTAATATATTATGAGGAAGAGGTACCAAGATTTGATGTACAAGGAAGTGTATTTACGCAACGTTGCCTTGCCCTTAAATTTATTCTTAATAGATCATTTTGTTTTGTGTCCTTACTGCAGTTCTGCGTGCATGTAAACAATGCAATCCAGATAGAAAGATATCCATGGATACCTTTGCTGGTTTCTGTTGAATAAAAAAGGGGCAGCAGATTCGTGTTCTTAACAAGTAAACGGTACAAAAAGGGGTCGGGCATAGGTTGGTAGTCCTACTTTAATACAAAAAGATGCTTTACAAAAACTTCGAGTAATGCAATTCACTTTTAAATGTTATGAGGTTAGTCATTTTGTATGATTTTAACATACTGGTCAAGAATTTGGATGAAAAGTATAATTAGTTTTAAGCTTGTAATTTGAAATTGGAAAAACCTAGAAAACGAAAATTACCGTTTGGTATTTGTCGTTTGATTAAAAAATCATGTAGTTGAATGTTGGTTCATCAAAATAAACCGATTGTAATAAATTTCTATCTTATGACAATATAGTAAGATGTTTCTGTAATATAAATTATAACATAATCCCGGAAATGCCATTTTTGTTGGTGTTTGGTTGAAAATATCCATATTTTAAATCTACCTGATGCTTCTTGTACATTTATACATTATTTTTAGACGGCTAATGTATAGCTAAAAACAATCAAATTGCAAATTTTCAGATAAAAACTCAGTTTGACAGTGATTTACAAAAAAAATCTGAAAGACTAAAAATTCCAATTTTTCACAAATATTGGCACGAATCATAAAGTCATTCCTTCTGTAGAAAATTAAAATACAAATTAAAACTACATAATTTAATAAATGTCACCGTTTTCTATGTATGAAATAAAAGAATGGACACATCTTTTGTTCATTTATATACAAAAACTGGCAAACTATAGGAAATTTTTCAGTATTTATTTGGGTAAGGGTAACATTCCTGTGATAATTGTTTTTAAAAGGTAATGCATAACTAAAAGCAATTAAATCACATATCGTCAGATATATGGTCCAAGTCTAAAAGATTTATCTGTTTAACAGTGAATTATGGAAAGTTCGAAAATGCTGAAAATTCACATCTTTCATCAATTTTAGGCTAAATACTCGGTTTCAGTCTATAAACGTATGTAAAAATGTCATCTTATAATCCTTTTATTCATGAAATATTGATATTTTTTTTTTTGACTTTTCATAGCGACAGTCGACTTTCAAGTATACATCTATAGCGATTTTGAACAAAATTAGGCGTTTTCCAGGCCGACTGGTTTTTATTGCAAATTGAGTGTTTACTGCAAGAAAAGATTTTGTTATATCATTACAATTTCTCTTTTATTGACAATTTTAGTCCATGGGCTGGAATAACCCCCCGTGCACCCCCCCCCACACTTATGATCCCCACCCATATTTTTCAGTCCTTCTATATCCCCTCTTCAAAATTAAACATGTTAACATGAGCATAACCTGCACGCAATAATAGAACAGGCCCCTTTTTTAGACCCACCCAACGAAATTTTTGAAAATTTCGTTTTTTGATCAAAGTTTTTCTTTCAATGGCTTCAAATTGCGGATTTGGTACCTCTCAGTTATGAAAAATGGGTATGGAATGATAGCCTATGGCATAAGCTTCACTAATATTCCACATAAGTTTCATTTCTAAACCCAACACGTTATAAAAATTAAAAAATCTTACCCCTACCCCTTCGAAATGTTGACGTAGATTATAAGATTTTTCTCGAAATTGTGTAAGTTCAATGGTCCTTAGAAACCAGTATGTTGTTCATTTCATAATTCTTGGAATTGATTTAAGTCTTTTAATGTCCTCTCTTAAAAATCAAGCATGTTAACATAATGTTAATATGTTTTGAATGACCAAACTATCACTTTTAAATAGACAAATAAAACACATCTTTGAATATTTTCGTTTTTGACAAAGTTTTGTCCCTTTTTTGCCTCATCTTATCTATGAGTGGTTCAAATTCAAGAAAGGGTGGAATAAAATGGAAGTACATAATGTCTTCTTTACGACTGGGACACATTTTGGCAGTTTTGAGTATTATAAGCTTCCTAGATCCATAAAACTTACCCCTACCCCAACAAATTTACTCTAAAATTGTCAATTTTTTCTCTGTGCATAAAAATTACCAGAACACGCAAATTTTGTGTTGTCTATGACAAAGTTGCATGAATTATATTGTGACTTCGTGTTTAAACAGCCATTTGTTGACTTAAAGTCGATATCTTGCCCGAAATTTATGAAAAATGGGCATTTTTGTACATTTCAGATTTAGCCAAAGTTCACTGTTAAATCGTTATACATTCAAAATCTGGAGGATATATCTGCAGATATGCCAATTAATAGTTCTTATGGATATATAAGTTGTCTTAAAAAATTGCCTAGAAAAGCAGGGAGTGTTTAATGTGACTCTGAGTACCGACAATCTTACCCCTACCCCGACAAATTTTCCCTAAAATTGTCAATTTTCTCTCTATGTTCGCATAAAAATAACCAGAACACGCAAAATGTGTGTTGTATATGACAAAGTTGCATGAATTGCTTTATGATTTGCTATATTAACAGACATGTGTCCACTTAAACTCAATATTTTTTCCAAAAATTAATGAAAAATGGGAATTTTCAACATTTCAGATTTGTCCACAGTCTACTGTTAAATCGTTAAATATGTCAAATCCGGAAGTTCTATCTGCCGATTTGCCATTTAATTGATCTAAGCGATACATTCATTGTCTTAAAACATTGCTTAGAAAAACAAGGAGTGTTTAATGTGACTCTGAATACAAAAAATATTACCCCTACCCCAACAAATTTTCCCTAAAATTGTCAATTTTTTGTCTGTGTTCGCATAAAATTGACTCAAACACGCAAAATGTGTGTTCAATATGACAATATTGTATCAACTGCATCACGATTTGATATTTTAACAGCCATTTGTTGACTTAAACTCAACATCGTGCCTGTTAACCCGTAATATATTGCAAGTCTGGAGGATATATCTGCAGATATGTCAATTAATGGTTTTAAGGGATACATAGGTTGTCTGAAAAAAGTGTTTAGAAAATCAAGGAGTATTTAATGTGACTCAGAATACCGAAAATCTTACCCCTACCCCAACAAATTTTCCCTAAAATTGTCAAATTTTATGTATTTGTGCGCATAAAATAACCAGAACATGAATAATGTGTGTTATATATGACAATGTTGCACGAATAACATCATGATTTGGTATTTTAACAGCTATTTGTTGACTTAAACTGAATATTTTGCCCCAAATTGATGAAAAATGAGGATTTCCTGTATTTCAGATTTGTCAAACGTTCACTGTTAAGTCGTAATATATGTCAAATTTGGAGGATATTTCGGCAGATATGCCTTTATGCCTTTTATTTGTGATACATTAGTTGAATTTAAACATTGCTTAGAAAAACTAAGAGTGTTTAATGTGACTCTAACTACCTCAAATCTTACCCCTACCCCAACAAATTCACCTTAAAATAGTCATTTTTTGTCTATATTCGCATAAAAATAACCAAAACACGTAAAGTCTGCCTTGGAAAAACAATGTTGTATTAATTTTATCATGATTTGTCATTTTAAGTCCCATTTGTCAGATTAAACTCTATATTTGGTACAAAATTGATGAAAGATCGGAATTTTAAGCATTTCAGATTTATCCAAAATTCACTTTTAAATAGTAATATGTGGCGAATCTGGAGGATTTATCAGCAGGTATGCCAATTCATTGTTCTTGGGGATATATAAATTATCTTAAAGTAATGTGTAGAAAAACCAGGGGTGTCTAATGTCACTCTAAGTACCGAAAATTTTACCCCTACCCCAAGAAAATGATGCTAAAAATGCCCAAAATATGCCCGTCTTTACTTATAAATGAACAAAACATACTAATATTTTTACTTTCATTTAAAAAATGCATTTGATTTATCGCAATATGCAATTTCAACGCAGAAAATATGGGTAAAATTGAATATTCAGGCGATTTTCGTGAAAAATGTTAATTTTCATCATTTCGGAATTCTACAAAATTTAAAGTTTAATTGATGTATAACTGCCCATAAACCACGCGCATGATCTTATTTTTTAAATATGGGAGTCTCTGTGCATTTGTTTGTTTGAAATGTTATATTATTGGACCTTTATGCAATGTTGAAGCTTTTGAAGCTGATAAAAATGAAATAAATTGTGCTGAAATATTTTTTTTCTTGGGGGGGGGTAATATGTTTGCAATTTATGAGAGTTTAGTAAGTCTAAAATGTTCAAAAGCATATATTCTAATAGCTAAGATATAGTGAAAGGATTTTTTATCAACATTTTACGTTATATACCAAATTCGTGAAGTTTGTACATCTCTTAGTCAAATTAGCAATAATTTTGAAAAACGGAAAATTCCCATTTTTCATAAAATTTCGAGCAGAAGGGCCAAAAACGACCCCGTAAAAAGGTTGAATCTACTTAAATGGGCTTCTGCATGTCAGCTTTAGTGAAATACACACAATAATTTGCATTAGACATGATCTTTTTATCATTTAGAACTGAAAATTTTTAATTTTCCCTTAATTTTAAGGGGGAGGGGTGCTACTTTTGGCATTTTTGATCCCGCAAAAAGCCTGACTCTAAATTTTTTTCACATAATTTATTGCTTACATATTATAAAACATTATTGCATTAGTAATTATTAGATATATATTCAAATTTATACGATCCAGAAGTAAGAAAGTCGAAATTGTGAAAATATTTAAAATTCCGAAAATTTCCATTTTTCAAAAATTTTATACAGAAAATCAAAATTTCAAGGACTTTAATGGTCTTATTTTTCAACATTGTATCACAACTGATAAATGAGGCATAAAAACTAGGTCAAATCATGAAATTTTTTTATCAGAAAGGAATTGAAAGCTAAAAAATCGTCATTTTCGCAATTTTTTGCAGGGGGAGGGGTATATTTTTTGCATCCCCAGATAATAAAAATGGCGTAAAGTGCCCAAACTTGTGTTCATTGTAAAGTTTATTGTATAAGCTTCAATTTGATACCAGATTTCAATACATCTAACATAACTACATAAAAATTATGGTGCTAAGAAGAAAAAATTAAGATTAAAACTAAATTACAAGAATTTTGTGTGGTGTACTATAAAAGTGGCCTTATACTGTCTATGCGTGCAGGTTATATTCGTGTTAACATGTATTAATTTGAAGAGGGGATAATAAAGGTCTGAAAAAAATCGGTCTGGATCATAAGTGGGGGGGGGTGCACGGAAAGTGATTTCAGCCCATGGCCTATTTGTACATTGTGTAAATATTAATCGTATTAAAAAGAAGACATTCCATCAAAATTAGGTATTTTATTTCTGGTTTCTTCAGAAATACAAGCAAATATTTTATGTATATTGTGTGTCCTAGTTTTTGACTTCAGTAAAACCTTAAATTTACTTTATACTGTTTGTGAAAATTAAAGATTGTTAATGAAATCCCATTTGCCCCCCCCCCCCCCCCCATTTCAGAGTACCTATCGTCTGCTTTCCTACCTCTTACTGCAAAGATATCCCCGTCTATAGGGCATCTTTAGCCGAACATATTACATATAACTTGATATCGATGCACGATTATGCTAAGATACTTTCGAGAAACAATCGTAGTTTGAATTTCAAGTAAGTGATAACCTTACTGTCAGCCTAAAAAAAGAATTATCCAAAGATAATGGCAACAAGCTACAAAGACATCACACAACTATAGGGCCTGTATGTTTCGTACAATTTTGTCACTTCCGGGATTATAAACTGTACCTGTAAGTTACATTTTCAACAAAGATATTTGTCGTTTCACACAAAAATTTGAACGTCACAATCATCTGACGCCTGTTTATCGTGGATTCTCGTGAGTCACATGACGAGACTTACAGACCCTATGGCAGAGAAAAGAAAAATGGAGACACACATACAGATGAAGAAAACAGACCCTATTAAAAGCCATTGGTGCGTTCACGTGCATAAGTAGAGTAAGCATCCCTGACTTTACGTCAGTCATAATTTGAACGTAAATAGATAAAAATGGCGTATTTACGATTTTTTCGAGAAACGCTGACCAGAGCAAAATATAACGATAACATTATAAAGAATGTTTATTTCAGATACCATCCAGCTGGTCACTTCAAAGTTCAAAATATTGAAACACTTTTCGTAAACGAAACTTTCGCAAAACCCAAAAAATGTTGTAAAAAAAGTAGACATACAAGCGATACTGATAAAAGGAGCAAGGGTAAAAATAAGATAGAAGGCTATATGTTAAAATAAATATGTTTTTTCGTGAATATACTATGATGAAAACAATTTCTGTTTCTTTTCACGAAAACCGCTTACGGTGCCAACTTTACTGTGTAATTTTTCGGTGATATATATGTAAAAAAATGACGTTGAAAGACGTAGCGTTGACTATGCCTGTGGCGAAACAGCACAATTTTTCATGTACATTAACACACATTCAAATGCTGAAAACATACTGACCTTTTTTACTGATTTTTTTTCAAATAATAACCAATAAATTTAATTACCATTTAGATACGATCTTAATATATATATATATATATATTTACAAATAAAAACCAAGCAACAAAACATAAAGTGACAACATAATAAAATGTATCTCCTCCCCTCTGCTTATGACTTATGAAATTCTTGGATTGGTGTCATGGCTCATTACACAACCATATTCATGATCCATAAAGTGAAAGTTGGCCATATGTGCGGTTGTATCAATGAATGTACAGAAGTGTTCGGATTAGCTCTGGTTATATAAATTAAGAACAACCGGTAAACTGATATAGGAGTTTGGCATGGATAATTGGGAACATTGTCAAGACTAAAATGGGTACCCTGTTAAATATTCCCTATTACGTAAACAATGTAAGTTACGTCCAAGGTTTTCTGGATTTTGAATCAATTTCTGGCATTTTTTAACAACATTACCGTAAAACGAGAATTAGAAATGCCCTTAGTAATAAGCTGTTTGCGAGTAACGCCATATTTAGATATTAAATATTCATATCTGTTATAAAACTTCTTAAAGGTATTCAACAACTAATGAAATCTGCAACACTGTTGTAAAAAGTTGGCTGTGATTGTAAGGTTACGTTAATTAAAATCGTCAAGAGTAGAACATAGTTGAGAAATGGACATCCCGTGTGATGGAGCTTGAGGGATGTCGCCGTCAGGAAAAGGGAAATAAGTTATTGTGAAATAAAATCATCCCTTTTATCGTATATTTTAGTTTTTATTTTACCAGCGTCAATAATGATAGTTGGATCCAGAAAAGGGCAGTATCTTGAATCATTGCTAGCTTTATTTATATCAGTTCTTGTTGGTTAATAATGTCCACATAATCTAAAAACTGGGGATTGTCAATAGTAAGAACATCGTCAAAATACCTGCAGCTATCGTTGAAAATAGAAATAAGATGATCACTGTTTTGTGCGGTTCCGTTTTGAAGTTTTTTCATGAAGTCTCGTTCGTAACAGAACAGAAACAGATCTGCAATGAGACGTGCACAATTTGTACCCATGGGAATACCTCTGACCTGTTGATAAATAGTGTTGCCAAAGTGAACAAAAATATTGCCCAGTAAAACATTAAGAATGTAAAAGAATGGATAACAGGAAACACTCACAATGGCTGAAAATTATCATTACATGCCACAATCTGTCTTGGAACTACACATGAAAAACACGAATAAGACAAGAGACAAACGTAGAAAACAATATGATCTCGGGACAGCCTGACTTGGTACCGGCACTAGCAAAAGTCAGTGGTACGGTTAAACCGGTTTATGGGCACCCAAACCTCCCCTTTATCTGTCCCGTTTCCCTATAGTAAACGAAACATACAGATAAAAACCAATACAGGTAGACTTCTAACTCCATGACCACAATCTTGAAAGGAAAGAAAAAAAACAATACGTAATTTTGAAAGATGGGTCAGGGGTGCTCGCCGCTAAACCGCCGGCTAGCTCAAGGAGCCTAGTCTGCTGGTAGAACACTGTCGCACTACGGAAGAAAAATCAAACTCAAAACTTCCCGAAGGGTTTGGTCAAGAATCATCATAAATTTGAGTAGACATCGGCGGTATCAGTGAAAGGCCAGTGTCTGTGCAAAATTTTCAGGTCATTAGGTCTCAAAGCTAATTTAACGGATGCAAGCAGTATATCTTGTCGATATCCCCTATTACGTTAAGAATATAAGTTACGTCCCAGCTTTTCTGGATTTTTAATCAATTTCTGGCATTTTTTAACAACATTACGGTAAAAACGAGGATTAGAAATGCTCTTAGTAATAAGCTGTTTACGAGTGACGCCATATTTAGATATCAAATGT
>MJUU01065140.1:0-15714 GCA_002080025.1 Modiolus philippinarum | reverse complement strand
GAAGTTACGGTAGTCTAAAAAGGCAAAATATCACGTTTGTTTACTTTTAAACGCGTATTTAAATGTCTTAGTGATATCCATTATCAATGGACTCAGATTCATTAATACCGTCTATTGTTATCGAATAAATGAAGGTAGCGACTCATTAGTGCAGTCAACTATATTTATACATTTTAAATAAAAAGTTCATTTCAACACATGGAGTTTTTTTAATCAGAAAATGAACACATTAAGAATACTTACTTACATGTTTACGTTATGCCTTCAGTAGGTATTGAAATTACCCTAGGGTTTTAGTGTTGTTTTTTTTGTTCTCTGTCTAATTATTGGTATTGCAATGTTTAATTTTACCCTAAGCGGGTAACACATTGTTTGTCTAAATGTTTGATATTAGCTGCACTGAATGACAAAAAACTTAAATCAATTTATATGATAAATATTCTCCCTTTTCTTTCAAAAGCCAAGCCCAAAGGCAAACATACATTCTTTTTTGTCCCGTACTTAAGTGGTGTCCTTGTTTCTTAGTGTGTCCGATGTTGCCATTGTCCATGGATTATTCGTTCTTTTGATTGACGGTTCGGTTCTCACTTACTATACAACGCAGTTGCAAAACAACCAGAAAAAATTGTGAAACGCAATGGACCTGACTTTGTATAGGTATTTCAAAGGAAATGGTGGTATAACCGGTTGTATGACGCTTTCTTTATGGTAGTGTCCGGCAGCAACTAAACGGCCACTGCCACCGAAAAGTGGCAGACAGTAAAAAAGAAATGTTTATCTTAGTATAAATAAAGAAATGAACCGTGAATCAGACTTTGGACCGAACCTTCCACCCTCTCACGGGACTGATATCTATTAAATTCTTTTTAAATGATCGTAGGAGACGGAACCGTCTGAAATAGTTATTTGAAATAGTATTTTGTTAGGCCCTTTAAACTTAGTAGTTTTCATGTTAGTTCCTCGTCCAAGGTTGCCGCCAGCAAGGAATACAGCTATGAGAAATACATCATGTTCAAAGATATCCTCAAATTCGCCTAAAACAAGTCAGTCTTATTGGATTATGACAGGCCATGGGTATATATATATTCCTCTTCAAAGTTTATGATTTTTATGCTTCCAACTCATCAAAGATAGCCACTAGAATTGGCTTCTTAAGGCACATGGTTACAACGGTCCTCATTTTGTCCGAATGTCGGCTTTCCATATCAGATGCATGCATCGATCATTGAATCTAAAGTATTGGAAATGGAATGCATTTCTATTTCCATAATGCGTTGCTCGTTTAAAATGTTATGTTTTGAAAAAGGGGCTACGGGACATTTCAATAAGAATATGTGGCGAAAGAATTTAAATTGATACACTTGTTTCAGCACAAAGCAATGCATGAACAACATAGAGAAAATAATTAAGATATGCAATGGGGGCTGGGGATTTATTTTCCTTTTTGAAATCATATAAAATATTTATAAATAACAAGCATTCTCAGAGTTTACAATTGCAGTACATGTTGCATATATCAATTACACAGTTACAAAGCTTTGTAAACATAAAATCAGCGAATTTAACAGAAATTGTCTGAGACCAACGCCCATCATAACATCAAAAATTGGTGGACCAGAACCAAACTCGCACTTTATTCATGATTCGTAGTAAGTAATAGACTCGCATACCAAATATCAGATGAATCTCTGCAACGGTTTAGAAAAAAAAATCCGGAAAATTTATATTTCAAATTTTATAAGTCAAAGCGCTATAACAAAATATAAGAGATAATTTTATCCGGGTGTGACATTCAAATACCTGTGAAATTTCTCCCTTTCACCAAATGAATCAAAAATGGAAAACATTTTACGGATCATGTTTCATAGCCATCAGATATGAAATTCTATTTCATAATATATAGCTTTATTTCGTTTTAAATGCAGTAAATCACGAACTCGGAAACTTTTTGATTTTGGAAAAAGCCGTGGATCCAAACCAAAATCAAACTGGTTTGTGACTCATGGTGGCAGACAATATACCAAATATCATATGAACATCTGAAAACACAAAGTAAAAGTGAGATAGACGGCGAGCAGACGAACACACGGCGGACAGAGCACAAGCCTAAGAGTTCCTTTCAGTATCGGCAGAAGAGAAATGATAGACTGCAGATGTGTTTTACCGGGCTTAATTCGGCACGAAACTAGAAAAACGATATCCAGAAAAGGTCCAATTCCCGGAACACCCGTCACCCTTGAGGAGTAAGAAAGCAATGTATAAAATGGTATTTTTCTCTCATGTTAACAATGCACGCGCTCATCTATCAATTAAGCATTTTTTTTTTAGCTTTTTACTTTACTGAATTTCGGGATTTTTCTCTCATTTATCAAAATATTTTGAAAGAAACTGTGTTTCCCTTATTGTGTCAAACTCCTATGTTCCCAAACTTATACTGTGGAAAATATCTACAAAATTGTTAAGATATTATGACACAAATACTTGAAAAGGAAAAATGTGTATTTTAATAGATTGTAATTGGCGTAAGTCTGTTCTGTACAGATATTCAAATACTTATTTGGCATTAATAATTGTAACGCTGACTTCGATAATGAATACCAACAGGTAAATTACCCATTTTGTTGGCATGAATAATGGTTTCATATATATTAGATGAACTATGGAAAAGGATTGATTGCGGATATGTAACACCGTAATTGCTTAATTTTAGCTTCATTAGAATATTTACATCTAAAACTGGGCCCTTATAACATTAAAACTTACCTTGTGCGTTACTTCAAGTAGTTCTGCACGAATTTTCGTTGTTGTTATAACCAGTTGAAAAACGAAAGCTAGGTGGATTCGATTTGGATTTAAATACCCAGGATGTTTGGTACACAAGTACTTAATTTATTTTGAATGATAATTGGTGTCGTATATACTATTAATACTCAGAAATGGGGAAAATATGAAATAATAACAATTTTCGTCTGTAATTTGACGAATTGACATGATTAATTTATGTCATTGCTAGTGATAATGTTTTTACTCGATTCGCACTTGGCTTATAGTGTGAACGATGTAAACACTGTATATCACACGTCCTGTTGTCATGGTGGAAAATTCGCTCAAATACTTTAGGAACTTGAAGACATTTAGATTTGGAAAGTATAATCAAATTTTCATTTCATAACTATTTCTGGACTTTGAATTGATATTTTAGTGTAAAATGTTGCGTTTTTAATCCTCTTACATTTACTTATTAACTTTACAGTTTTAGAGACACTAAGATTAGTTTTTTTCCGGTATACAAAAGATAATTTGCCTTTGTTAATTGTTATATTTGTGCTAATCGACTTTAATCTGACATGGAATTCGTCACTCAAATTAAGTAACACCTGTTAAGTTTTGACATGCATATTTAATTTGTTATAAGTAGTATATGATATTTTGTTTTGAGGAGATTGGATTTCAGTATTGTACTGATCAGAACCATCTTTGTAAAATTGTTGTTTCCATGCTGAACTTATTAAATTATTATTCGTGGTAACCACAGTCGTTGTTGCTAAGAACTTAGTGTACAAAGTTACAGCTGGCACCTAGATTCACTATTTAGTATATTGTCGTTTTGTGTGCGCGGCGCCAGGCCGGCACCCATCTTATCTGCACAGGAGACGCACAAAAGTCTCGCTGTGACAATTGGTGGAGAATCCGGGCATGCTGACTCTTTAGCTCAGCACACGATCATTGTACCTCGAGCAACAAGTGAGTTCCAGTTCCCCAGATGTTCAGTTGCGTGGAGAAGGAATACGTGCATGATGGAATATAACTTCAGGCCACGATGGAGACCATGGTTTTTCGAAATGCGTCGAAATCCAGCGTGCGCTAGATGCGGAAACATGCACAGAATTTTATTTTGTTTTGCCAGTAAAAAGAGATGTTTTTCGTGTCACCAGTTTGGACATTATGCGCGAGTGTGTCATAGAAAACTTGTAGGAGTAACTCAGAATAATCTCGAAAAATTTAGTGAAATTAAACAAAGGACAAAGTCAAAATCGCAAAAGGAACGTGATTTAAAGCGTTTGCAGAAACATTTGGACTCCAAAACTTTATTACGGAATTTACCCTTTTCGGGATTAAGAGACACTGCATTTAAATCCTGCATGGATGTAACCAGCGTAGTCAAAGATGAACTATCATGTGCTAAACGGAAAATATGGACCCAAGAAACTAAAATTAAGAATCAAGAAGACGAAATTGAAAATTTAAAACAACGGATAAATTCATTGCAAACAGAAAGAGATCAAATTATTGATAATTTAAAAGAAAATGAGGAAAAACCAGTACAATCCATAAATTGTGACAAGTGTCCGAACTATTTGAACCGTATTCGCAATTTGGAAACTAGTGTTCAAGGAAATTTAAATGTAATCAATATTGCAAAAGAACAGCATCATGAATTGTGCGTAGAATTGAGTCAACAAACAAACGAAAATTCCATTCTTAATATTCAGGTTGACCAGTTTATGAAACAAGTTTCAGATTTGGAAGAAAAACTTAAAACCGTAAAATGTGAAAAGGACCAACTTCAAGATGCTTTGAACAAGACAGTTACAACTCCGCAACCTCCATACAATCACTATAGATATTATCGATAACAACGAAGCCCGAGGTCGTGCTTCAAGGGGAGAAGGGGCGAGTTGTCATGGTGGAAAATTCGCTCAAATACTTTAGGAACTTGAAGACATTTAGATTTGGAAAGTATAATCAAATTTTCATTTCATAACTATCTCTGGACTTTGAATTGATATTTTAGTGTAAAATGTTGCGTTTTTAATCCTCTTACATTTACTTATTAACTTTACAGTTTTAGAGACACTAAGATTAGTTTTTTTCCGGTATACAAAAGATAATTTGCCTTTGTTAATTGTTATATTTGTGCTAATCGACTTTAATCTGACATGGAATTCGTCACTCAAATTAAGTAACACCTGTTAAGTTTTGACATGCATATTTAATTTGTTATAAGTAGTATATGATATTTTATTTTGAGGAGATTGGATTTCAGTATTGTACTGATCAGAACCATCTTTGTAAAATTGTTGTTTCCATGCTGAACTTATTAAATTATTATTCGTGGTAACCACAGTCGTTGTTGCTAAGAACTAAGTGTACAAAGTTACAGCTGGCACCTAGATTCACTATTTAGTATATTGTCGTTTTGTGTGCGCGGCGCCAGGCCGGCACCCATCTTATCTGCACAGGAGACGCACAAAAGTCTCGCTGTGACACTTTAAGAAAACAACAAAGTAAGGAATTTATATATACAATGTATATCCAAAAATTGTAGTCAGATACAAGTCAAGTCCAATAGTACAAAAAAAAACGTCTCAGCGAGAGCAATGAACTCTTGTCTCCTTTGGATTTACCCCATATTCCTTCATTGTTAATAGTTAAAAAATTACCGAAGACAATTTTCTAGCGCCGAAATTGAAAGGGAAAAAGAAAAATCGGGAACAAAAACACCGGAAACTTGGGTTTAATTATTATAATATCAAATGTCACAACTTGGTACAGGCATTTCAAAAGAAATGGTTAAACTGGTTTTATGGCATTCCAAACCTCGCCTTCCATAGGGTCTGTAAGTCTCGTCATGTGATACCGAGAAATTGCGATAAAATTGCAATTTGAAAACGTTTCCCGTCAAAATATGACCGGTCGCAGGATTTATGACGTCCAAATTTTTTGATTGAAACGTCATATGTTTTTGTTACAAATGCAACTTCCGGGTACAAAGTTTGTGCCCAGAAGTTTCAAAATTGAACGAGACTTACGGACCCTATTGCGTTAGTGCCCGGTACCAACCAAACATTCACAGTAATTGCTATTGAAGGGTTGTAGACTGTGAAAGGAAATGTTGAGTCAGCGCTAAAAAATTAATCTTTTATCACATTTTGGACAGAAACTTCAAAATTTTCCAAAAGGGTGTGATATCTATTAATTTTTTAAAAAAATGATCGTATAATTATAAAGTCAAGATAAAAGTAAACACCTGCAATGGCCGAAAACTACAATCACATGCCACAATCCACAGGGGTACCGCACCAGAGAAAAAAAAAACACATAACAAGACAAGAGACAAAAGTGAATAAAGATATGAACTCTTGATAGCCAGACTTGGTAACGGCACTAGCAAAAGCCAGTGGTAGGGCTAAACCGGTTCATAGGTACCCAAAAGACGGAATATTATACAGTCTCAATAACTTGCGAGACCATTAACAAATTTCTGGTGGCGACAATGGATTTTTTTTTTGGTGAAAATTTCAAGCTTTTGCTGAAATAAAAGATATGCCGACATAGGTGGCATACAGAACTAAATGGCACTAACAACTAGAAGGTTTACCGAAATCAATGCTATTAAAAAAGCGAAGTCTGAAATGGAAATCACCAACAAATCAGAATATTGTTACCTACCAAACGTTATATGATGACTTACAAAATACCGAAGATACAGAAAACCGAATACCGAAATGAATAAAAATCCTTTGTGTTAAATACTAATCCTGATGTTTTGTTATTTTTGTGTAATTTGATACTATGCAGATTTTTTTTTTATAAATCTAGGTATAAGTGTAGTTGCTTTCAGGAAGTATGTAAAGGGGTCAAGATATCATGGCACCAAAAGAATTGACGGTAAAACTGTTCTTATCACAGGTGGCAATACTGGTATTGGGAAAGAAACTGCAATTGATCTGGCAAAACGAGGTACACATATCGATTTAGAATTGTACATGTGTTGTAAGGTAATTGCAAATTAAATCTCTGCTACAGCTGAAGTGGAAGTCAACACTTTGCAAAATGAAATAAATTGTTTTACATATATTCTATAGATGCGGGATCGTCAACAAGCATAAAATTTACAGGCAAAGTGTTCTTACAATCACAGAAATTTTCTGCTGTACTGTGGAATTCTACCTGGAGGCAATACTGTTGAATTCATTTTCACTAATTAGATTAAAAACCATATATCCTTCTTTGGTAAAAAGAGTATCAGAGCAATGAATTCGGAAGAGAGAGTGATCTATACTAAACACTTCCTGATTATCACAGAACTTGTTTTAGACTCTGTATGTTTTTGTTGACATTTTTGAAATAGAATTATACATAGATACTATTTTTAAAAATGGAATTCAAGTATACAAATTTCAGATTTTTCCCCCAAAGATTTCAAGATAATAAGTGCAAAATTCAAGATAATCAGTTGAAAATTCAAGATAATAAGTTGAAAATTCAAGATCAAAACAGGAAAATTCAAGATAATAAGTTAAGAAATTCAAGAAAAAAAAAGTTGAAAATTAAAGATAAGCAAGTTGAAAATTTAAGATAATATATGTATAAAAATAAGGTAACCACCAGCTACGCACATCAATTTCTTGGGACCCTACACCAGTGTGTTTCGGCAGCTTTTTGTAAATAGATAAAACGAATAATATTCTTTTGAGTTGCTTTTATTTTTGTGGTCTTAAGTTTCTTCATCAGAGGTCCCTTGAAAGACACAATAGTTTGAATTATGTAGCCAAATAATTCTTATGCCTATTGTAATCCTGTTCAAATTAAAACATTTTCAAGAACAAAAATCGAAAAATGAAGAAAAGCTGATAGAAAACAAATAACAAATATAATCTAAATGCAAAGCAAAAATAATCTAAAGACATGAGATATACTTCTTAGTCTTCAATAAAATAAATAAAAAATGATACTGCAAGTTTCCAAATAAAATTTGCTTTCGGGTCAGCACTGAAGTACTAAAATACTGGGTAGGTGTAAATTTACTTTCTGTCTATGACCATTCCGACACCTTATGCCTGATAAGTTCAGATCGAATCATAACATTTGGAAGACCAAATGTCGAAAATATACACAGGTGATAGTACATGTTGTAAACAAATTAACTGTAAAGCTTTACAGATACATTGACAAACGTATACCGGACCAAGAAATAATCAAAGTTCTCAGGTACTTCTTATTCCCAAGAGCAAGACAGAGGTAAACTTCGACACTTGGATAGCATATTGACCAAAAAAAAAATCGACGATATGTTAGTATTTAGACTGGTCTTTTGAGTTTCTATATCGGTACGACAAGAAAAGATAATTGGGTAAACATGCAGAGTGATGTGGAAAGAGATAAAGTTAAAAAAACTGAAATTCTATCAAAAATAAGAAGTACCTGTAATAGTTTTCTGAATGTTAACTTGCTAAGTTGTTTTGAAATCGAATTTTCAAAAAGTATCAAATCGATCAAAGCATTTAGATTTAAACAGACGACTTGAATGAATGCTTTTTCTGATTTCCTGTCACGGAAAGTAGATGGTGTTGATTTTGGAAAATCTAAATATCTCCAGAATTACTTTAAAAATCGGTGAAAAGTTATCATTAAAACTACACATAATTTTCTGTAAAAAAACTGATGCTTTCTTTCATTGTCTCTTTAATCAGCTCTAAGTTTTAAAAGTTCATTATAGAATGGCAACATCGGACACACTAAGAAACAAGGACACCACTTAAGTACGGGACAAAATGAAGGCACGCATACAGATGAACAACACGGACCCAATACAAACCATGGGTGCGGTCAGGTGTACCGGTATAGTAAGCATCTCCTGCTTCTTATATGACACCCGCCGTGTTGAACATGTCAAATCCGGCAGTAAAGTCAAATCCGATAGAGGAAAAACAAACTTTAGTTGCATAGGGAAAGATCTGTTGTCATCTGGGAAACAGATATCCCATAGCGATCCACAAGATAGTGATGTCGACCGTAAAACTTCTGTAGTGATGACTTTAAGTTTTTGGTAACGTACCCTTGCTTAAGTAGTCTATTTGTATGCAACTGAGCTCTATCAAGGAAGTCACTGTAACGACCACAAGCCCTTGAGTAGCGAATGAGTTGTGAGATGTAAACTCCATATGCTGGTGCTTTTGGAATGTTGCTACAAAGAAAAGGGAAGTTGACCATTGGAAAACTGAAGTCATCGCATTTGTCAAACAGGCTAGTTTGTAATGTACCTCTGTTGTCAATTTCAAGATGAAGGTCAAGGAACGAAGCCGATGTGGAAGTATCTGTAGTATCCTTAATTTCAAGCTCTTTTGGATAAATAAGATGAAGAAAATCACCAAAGCGAGGGTTGTTTAGTGATAAAATATCATCTATATAACGGAAGCTGAAATTAAAGGACTGGGCCAGTTTTTAATCGGGTTTTCCCGTTGGGAAATCCGGTTATTGAAATGCTGATGTACAGCGGTTGTTCGGGCGGACTGGCGGTCGGGCGGGCGGCTGCCAGATCTTGTAAGCGCAACTCCTCTGTAACCGTGCAACGGAATTTCATGAAACTTTGTATGTAGCAATGACATCATATGTAGATGTGCATATTGTCGAGGATTTTTCATTGTACAATTTTTCCAGGAGTTATGCCCCTTTGAACTTAGAAATTTTTAGGTGTTTTGACCATATGCTTGTAAGCGCAAATCCTCTTTAACCATTCAACAGCATTACAGAATTTCATGAAACTTTGTATGTAGCAAAGGACATCATATGTAGATGTGCATATTGACGGGGATTTTTCATCGTACAATATTGCCAGGAGTTACGCCCCTTTGAACTTAGAAATTTATAGGTGTTTTGACCATATGCTTGTAAGCGCAAGTCCTCTTTTACGGTTCAACAGAATTTCATGAAACTTTGTATATAGCAAGGACATCATATGCAGATGTGCATATTGTCGGGAATTTTTCATCGTACAATGTTTCCAGGAGTTATGCCCTTTTGAACTTAGAAATTTATAGGTGTTTTGACCATATGCTTGTAAGCGCAACTCCTCTGTAACTGTTCAACAGAATTTCATGAAACTTTGTATATAGCAATGACATCATATATAGATGTGCATATTGTCGGGTATTTATGAACGTACAATTATTCCAGGAGTTCTACCCCTTTGAACTAAGAAATCTACAGGAGTTTTGGCCATATGCCTTTTGTTTGACTTTTAAGTAAAGTAACTGTTCAGTGACTTTTAAGAGTTATGGCATACACTGCACATAATGAGAGAAGGTATAAGTTAAGCAGCTTTTCACACAAATACCTATTTCTGCATTCAAATAGTGAAGGAAAACCCGGTTTGATGTCGTATCGACATCCATTTCTTGTTTGTCTTTATTTTGAAGAAGCCCTTCAATGAATTCAGCCTCGTAAGAATGGAGAAACAGATCGGCTAAAAGAGGTGCACAGTTTTGCCTATTGGAATTCCAATGGTCTGTTGAAAAACAAGTCCTCCAAACTGGACAAATATATTGTCGATCAAAAACTCTAACATTTTTATCACTTCTTCCTCTGTGTAAGATAAGAAACATAAGATAAGAAAGTTTACCGGCTCATTAAGTGTGAAATATTGCACATGTGATTTGCTAAAGTACTGATTTAATACTAACAAAATCATATTGGGGGTCATACTACTGTTTATGACCAGTTTACCGCGCTAAAAATCATGTGATATTTGTTTACAATATTAATACGACTTAGAGTATACCTCCGCAGTTAGGAATTAGTTGAAATATGCATTGTCTGAAATATAATCCCATCTGTTCAGTTACATAAATTGTCCATTTATTGCATTTGTTTCAAGATAATGTTTTTATAAGTTATCAAATATTCGTGTGTTTGCAATAATCATTCCAATGCAACAATTTTGTGAATTCAAAAAGTGTCTTGAATAGGGTGTTATTTAACCTGGTGGATTTCGTCTTTTGTGATGGCTTAAGCCCCACGCTATACTTCGTAGCTCTTGGGTCTAAAAAGGGAATTCTAAAATAAAAATTCCAAAAAACATGTCAATTCATATTTTAACATAAACTGAGACAACTTTAGAAAGTCAAATCAATTGAACAGAAACGACACCAAACTAAAGCACTAGCAATGTGAAACCCTAAACAACTGTAGGTATTAGCAGGTGCTACGGTGGGGGTAAACATGATCTGCTCCACGCGTGGCATCCGTCAAACTGCCAATAAAAAATCTGGTTTTGTCGTAGTCTGTGTTTATGAGTTCGTTGATAACTCTGTATCCAATCAAAGATGTCTAATCTCAACTGGGAAATATAATCATTACAACGACCTGTTAGATCTGTGACGACCGAAAAATTTCTGTTGTAACAATTGCAACAGTGGTTAACATAACCTCGTTGTATTTGTTTTTTTTTAAGCAGTTATTTCGCTCTGTTGACAAAATCGTTGTACAAACTACAGGCACGACAACAGAAAAAGAGTTGTGAAATGTAGACAACATTTGCTGGAGATGTTGGCACATTAATGCCTTTAAACGAAAAGATCAAAATCATCAAGTTTGTCGTAAAGTTTTGTTTTCAGATTTTCAGACGTCCGAGGTTATCGATATAGAGATATAAGCCAAGTGAGATACTCCCATGTTTAAAAGAAATATCTGAAATTATCGTAATAAAATCAGATTTCGGAATAACACTTAAGTACTTGACAACAAGGTTGATGAATTCGCATGGGGACTTGTAGGTCACAAGCAGAGGCATCAACGAAGTTGTAGTACCGATAAGGAATTAAATTTCAGCACTTGTTCTATTTGTATTCATTTAGCATTACATATTTTTTTTCAAAGCAATGGATCAAAATACAAAAATACCAAAGTTGCAAAAAACAAAAAAAAAAAAAAAAAAAAAAAAAAAAAAAAAAAAAAAAAAAAATAGGAAAAAGAAAAAAAAACACACACACAGCGCTTTTATTGTTGTTCTTCATCTTGAACTTGAAGTCAAAATGAGGCCTTCAAAAATGAGCTTTCAGATAACGGGGAGGTTTGGGAATCCGCTAGATGTAGAGCAATGCCACATCCATGTCTCTTTACCCATTGATAAGGGACCGTCAACAAACATTAAATTAACTGGCAAAGTGTTCTTACAATCACTGGACATCATCTGTTGCCCGACAAAAACACAAACAGAAATTCTCTGCTGTACTGTGGAATTCTACCTGGAGGCAATACTGTTGAATTCATTTTCACTAATTGGATTAAACCATATATCCTTTTTTGGTAAATAGAGTATCACAGCAATGAATTCGGAAGAGATTATAATCAAAGCACTTCCTGATTATCACAGAAGTTGTTTTAGACTGTATGTTTTTTATGGATTTTTGAAATAATATTATAGATCTACATAGTTACTATTTTTAACAATGGAATTCAAGGATACAGAATTCAGATTTTTTTTCAAAGATTTCTATGTAAAAAAATATAAGATGATAAGTTGAAAATTCAAGATTATAAGTTGTAAATTCAATAAAAAAGG
This sequence comes from Modiolus philippinarum, assembly GCA_002080025.1. Taxonomy (NCBI): domain Eukaryota; kingdom Metazoa; phylum Mollusca; class Bivalvia; order Mytilida; family Modiolidae; genus Modiolus; species Modiolus philippinarum. The sequence goes on along the minus strand of MJUU01065140.1, from coordinate 3,368 downwards.
TGAAAATTCAAGATAAAAAGTAAAAAAATGAAGATAATAATGTATAAAAAATAAGGTACCCATCAGACACGCACTTCCATTTCTTGGACCCTAAACCAGTGTGTTTCGGCAGCTTTTTGTAAATAGATGAAACTGAAGATTTTTTTTTGAGTTGCTTTTATTTTTGTGGTCTCAAGTCTGTTTCATCAGGGAAAGACACAATAGTTTGAATTATGTAGCCTAATAATTCTTATGCCTATCGTAACCCCGTTCAAATTAAAACATTTGCAAGATACTCCCGAGTTTAAAAAAATGTCTGAATAAAATCAGGTTTCGGAGTACAACCGAAGTACTGGACAAAAATGGGTTGATGTTTCGCTTTTGGAATAAAAGTTCACATGCAGAGACATCGACCAAGTGGTAGTAACGATAAGGCATTTTAAATTTCAGCACTTGCTTTTATGTGTATTCATTTAGCAGTACATATTTTTTAGCTCACCTGGCTAATGCCAGGGTGAGCTTTTGCCATCATTTTGCGTCCGTCGTCCGTCCATCGTCCGTCCGACGTCCGTCCGTCCGTCTGTCCGGCGTAAACTTTTCATTCAAAGATCTTCTCCTCTAAAACTACTGGGCCAATTGGAACCAAACTTGGCCACAAAAGTCCTTAGATGGTCCCTTACAAAAAAGGTGTATTTCAGGTCCGCGCGATATCCAAGATGGCTGCCAGCGGGGAACATAGTTTTAACATTGGACCCTTTGGGAAAACACATTCAAAGATCTTCTCCTCTGAAACTACTGAGCCAATTGGCACCAAACTTGGCCACAATAGTCCTTGTGTGGTCCCTTAAAAAAAGGTGTTTTTCAGGTCTGTGCTTTATTCAAGATGGCCACCAACGGGAAACATAATTTTAACATTGGACCCTATTGGAAAACACATTCAAAGATCTTCTCCTCTGAAACTACTGAGCCAAATGGCACCAAACTTGGCCACAATAGTCCTTAGATGAGGTGTTTTTCAGGTTTGCGCGATATCCAAGATGGCCGCCAGCGGTTAATATAGTTTTCACATTGGACCCTATGGGAAAACACATTCAAAGATCTTCTCCTCTGAAACTATTGAGCCAATTGGCACCAAACTTGGCCACAATAGTCCTTGTGTGGTCCCTTAAAAAAAGGTGTTTTTCAGGTCTGTGCTTTATTCAAGATGGCCACCAACGGGAAACATAGTTTTAACATTGGACCCTATTGGAAAACACATTCAAAGATCTTCTCCTTTGAAACTGCTGATCCAATTGGCACCAAACTTGACCACAATAGTCCTTGGGTGGTCCCTTACATGAAGGTGTTTTTCAGGTCTGTGCGATATCCAAGATTGCCGCCAGCGGGAAACATAGTTTTAACATTGAACCCTATAGGAAAACGCATTCAAAAATCTTCTTCTCTGAAACTACTGAGCCAATTGGCACCAAACTTGGCCACAATAGTCCTTGGGTGGTCCCTTACAAAAAAGGTGTTTTTCAGGTCCGCAACATATCCAAGATTGCCGCCAGCGGGAAACATATTTTTAACATTGGACCCTATGGGAAAACACATTCAAAGATCTTCTTCTCTGAAACTATTGAGCCAATTGGCGCCAAACTTGGCCACAATAGTCCTTTGGTGGTCCCTTACAAAAAAGGTGTTTTTCAGGTCCGCGCTATATTCAAGATGGCCACCAGCGGGAAACATAGTTTTAACATTGGACCCTTTTGGAAAACACATTCAAAGATCTTCTTCTCTGAAACTACTGAGCTGAGCCAATTGGCACCAAACTTGGTCACAATAGTCCTTGGGTGCTCCCTTACAAATATAGTGTTTTTTGGGGTTCATGCTATATCCAAGATGGCTGCTAGCTGGGAACATACTTTAAAGATTGGACCCTATTGGGAAACACATTCAGAGATCTTCTTCGAAACTATTGGGCCAATTGGAACCAGACTTGGCCACAATAGTCCTTGGGTGGTCCCTTGCAATAAAAAAATGTTTTTCAGGTCAGCTTGATATTCATGATGACTGTCTGCGGATAACATAGTTTTAACATTGCACCCTATGTGAAAACACGTTCAAAAATCTTATTCTCTGAAACTGCGGAGCCAATCGGTACCAAACTTTTTTTGTCAGGTTCCCTCTTTATCCAACATGGCTGCCAACAGGTGACATAGTTTAATATTGGACCCCATGGGTTACACTAACAGCAGTCTTCTCCCCTTAAACTAATTGGGCATATTTGAACTATAGTTTAATTATATACATGTATGTTGGCTCTTCAACATTAAATGTCTATGTTAATCAAGGACCAGGTGAGCGATACAGGCTCTTGAGAGCCTCTTGTTTCAATATTAGGGGCTAGGATTATTATTGCCTGTCAAGATATGACCAAAGGAAACCATGCTGTCAACGAAATAAAGCAAAAGTCAGGAAACAAAGAAGTAATTGTGAAAAAGTTAGATCTCGCCTCTCTCAGCTCAATTAGATGTTTTGCAGAAGACATCAATAAAACAGAGAAAAAACTGGACATTCTTATAAATAATGCTGGTAAGTGAACATATTTAGATTTCCACTAAACATCGAGAATCTCCCTTTCTGTTTCTGTCACTCCTTTTCTCTCTATCTCAATCTCTCTTTCACACACGTTGTTTTCAATTGAACAGATTGTGCTAACACACTGAAAGTCCGACGCAAACGTTTTAGTCATTGATGCTTCTCTCTTTATATTACTTTTACGCTCATTCAAGCAGCTGTCTCATGAACCTCTTTGGATTTAAGGGCCTGACATTTTTGTAATGCCTTAAAATATAAAGAGTTTATAGGCATTTGTTTATTCAGCTACATTCATCATTTGCTTTGTCCATAAAATAAAAACCAAAAGTACCATCTTTAATCTCAACAATTTCATTATTTTCTAAGGTGTAATGGAATGTCCTTACTGGAAGACTGAAGATGGATTTGAGATGCAGTTTGGAGTTAATCATCTGGGACACTTTTTGATGACACATTTGTTATTAGATCTGATAAAAAAGTCGGCACCTAGTCGAATTGTAACGGTTTCCTCTTTTGGGCATAAGCTTTGTAAGTTTTACATAATTTACATCACAAGTCTCTAACGAAACAGCATGAATATATACGATGTATAGTATATAACAAACGACACATCTGTTGTATTGAGACAGTAATCTAGAGCAATCTCAGAATTTAGCAGTTTATGGCATAAAAAGTTTCGGGAAGAAACTAAAGGATAAAACAACAAAACAAAAAAGGATTACACAACAAAACAAAAGGACAAAACATAACAATACAAATATTACCAACAAAAATATAGACAAAGTATAAAAGTAATGCAATTCTTAATC
>MJUU01065136.1:32080-44463 GCA_002080025.1 Modiolus philippinarum | reverse complement strand
ATAGCCTAGTTTGTAGTGTACTTCTTTTGTCAATTTCAAGATGAAGGTCAAGGAACGAGGCTGAGGTGGAAGTATCTGTAGTAACCTTAATTTCTAGCTTATCGATATAAAGGAAGCTGAAATTAAAGGACTGGGCCAGTTTTTTATCTTTATTTTGAAGAAGCCCTTCGATGAAATCAGCTTCATATGAGTGGAGAAATAGATCGGCGAAAAGAGGTGCACAGTTTGTGCCCATTGGAATTCCGATAGTCTGTTGAAAAACAAGACCTCCAAACTGGACAAATATATTGTCGATCAGAAACTCTAACATTTTAATCACTTCTTCCTCTGTATATTTTTTCTGTGATTCTGAGTCGTATTTCACAAAGTATGCTTGTTCTCTGCCTATAAAAATGTACTTTTATCTTTGTTCGCCGTTCTTGCGGGAGAAACATCTATGAATTATATCTTTCAGCCGTGATTTCAGTTGTTCATGGGGAATTGTCAAAAAGTGGAACAAAAAAATCACATACTTCAGAGGAAACTACCAAAAGACTACAACAATCCAATTTTGTAAAATTGATCTAGTGATTTCAATGACTTTCCCGCAGTATGGTATGTTTATCTATCATCCTGCTGACAATGCAAAAAAATCTCAAACAGGAACCACCTAGTACTATTACAATCAAATTCGTTAAAATTGTTCAAATGAATTTGACAGAAGTCATTTTCAGATCTCACTCTTTCTACAAGTAACTCAATTCATTCTGCTCCACAAATTGAACCTTGTTCAGTCAAATCACGTGATATTTTAAATTTTCCTGAACACCAAACAAACACAAGGCACAATTTCTCCATGCCGCATGAAAAACTGTAAAACTTGTAACATTCTTATTACAGACTCATATTTTACCAGTAATTTAATTAGCAAAACATATAACACCAGAAGTTATGATGATCTAAATTGCTCCTCGATAAATTTGATTAACGGCTTGGATTGCTCTCTTTGTGGAGTGGTTTATGTATGGGAAACCAAATATAGGTTGAACAAACGTATGTGCGGACATAGATACGAAGTGAAAGATAACAAGTCCAGACATGTTTACGCACATTTCAACCATACGATTGTAAATATGAAAGTGAGGGTTATTGAAAAGCAATTATCGTAAGTCAAACAATGCTACCTGAGTACACCTTCCCATCTACAATGACAATTAGAGGAGTATTGGATCAAAGAGCTGGGAACAGCAATACTCTATGGTTGCAATGATAATATAAATAGTACAGGGAACCTTTCAAGCGCAGGATGCAGTTCTATAAAGCCAGCGAAGACAACACAGTCATGGGCATAGGCATTATAACCCCCATATCTACATGACATTTCAATTAATGGCCTTCTTCCATTTATGAAAGTGCCACTAGGTATTCATCACATTCGTACAAAATTGTATTCCTTGCAACTTTCAAAACTTCATTCCTTCTACAAAGTCTGTTGTGAATGACTGGAATTCTCTGGAATATAAATAAACAGCTATCGTTAAGGACATCTCCAACCACTGACTGTTCATCCCTGTAACAACTTCTGCAAATAAACCTGAAAACCAATCATTTCTTAAAATTCAGTTCGCTAACAAAGGCTTGGATTCCATTAATCTCTCCAACATTCTACACAACAAAACAGTGAAATCAAACGGTTCCCCCTAACTTCAAAGACCAATATTTTCCACTTATCTCTTATTCCTACACTAAACCTATTGCAACTACTATTTTCCACCACAAACGGGTATTGCGTGATTTCCAGATATATAACTTTAAAGCTAAACCGCCTGATTGCACATTCTCCTCTTCCCCCTTTCTGGGCGCGTGATAACTAGTGATCTAGGTATCGTTCAAAACCTAAATTTACGAGATATCTTTTCAAAAGGTCAAAAATTCCGTGAACCATAGCACATCAACTGGAAGTATAACTGCAGACAATTTGGATTGTTCGTTTCTCACTTACTTCAAGATAATGATGGATGCAGTTTAGGACTACGCTATAATGTAGCGAAGAAAAGAAAGAAGATGGAGAGACGTAGTCAGACTGGATCAGTTCAATTACGTCATTAATTATTAATCGTATCCGGCGCTTGAAAACATCTATGAAAACTAGAACGCCAGGCATATATGATGATCCTCTTGTTGCGAAAACATTGACAAACCTCCAAGAAAAATATGTCTTAGTACCCGCAGACACAGCTTTTAACAAAATTGTGTTTGTATGTAAGAAACACTATTTAGATTGTCTTGTTAAGGAGATGGGTATTGACAGTTCATCCGGCAATCCTACTTGTATACCCCAACTATAATATCTAGGGACGAGATTATCTCAATTCACACTTCCGTGTTAGCATCCTTCGGTACTAAAGTGGACGAAGATAACAATTTTGTCCCTTACATTTACTAGGTACCTAAGCTTTAAAAGAATCCTGTTGTATTTATAGTGTTTGTGTAGCGTCTTTGGTCTTCCGTCTTATGATGTTCTTACTTTTGCCTTGTCTCTGGCCTTTGATTTATGTAATCTTGTTCTTTGTTCCTTCGGTATTCTACTGCCGTTGTTTTTCAAAGGAGAAGATCTTTGAATGCATTTATCAAGGTTCCCATGTAGTACTATCGATATGTTTCCCTCTGTCAATCATCGTGGGCGAGATACAAACGGGGACCACTCAGGGACTGACTATTGGATCAGGTGCTTGAGAAGAGATTTTCGAATGAAAAGTTTAATACGATCGCAAAGCATACACTTGATATAGCTAGGTGATCTAAATTGGCGGGAAAAGTAAGACTGCTCTTATTGAGATTTTACAGCATACGGAGTTAACATGTACAAAGTGTCGAACTTATTTTTTACGCTTAAAATATGTAAAATGGTTTCTGTTGTCAAAGAAATGTGCACGTGAGAAAGTCCAAAGTGCTAAGTTTCGGACGAGACTTACCTGAAAAGGTAACTATAACTATGGTGTGTTAAGTAATTTTCGATGTATGATTTTTCAAAATGGCAACAATTAAAAGTGCTCAGAATTGGAGGAAATCTAACGTATTGCTGTCTTTTTGTTTTTGTTATAAATATTCTTGTATTTGCCTGTTTTTTTTTTTTTTTTTTTTTTTTTTTTTTTTTTTTGTTTTGGGTTTTTTTGCTGATGTTTATGCTTTTATTTTTGGCATTTCCCTAATTTGATTTGTGTTCATTCACTGTTCAGATATCTCGCTTATTTCGTTATCACTTTTCCTTGATCATATAGGTTTAGTTTGTCGTTTTTCTAATTGTTTTATTTAATATTTTTACTTAGTAATTTGTTTTTCTATAGTTTTTTTTCATTGGATGGGTATTCAGAAATTTTTCTTTATGTGTTGGTCACATTGTCAAAACATACGAATGCGGTTTGCTTATTCTTGGTAAATACCACATTTATTTTAAAATGTTTTATCATTCTATTAAAAGTTTTCAAAATCTGTAGCTAAGATGTTACTGGTACACTGATATCAGAATTTTCATGATAATTATCCACTTTGCAAAATTGTATGAAATACTTGAACGATAAATGAGAGTCGGACGAGAGGAAAAATAAAATACCGGAGTTACTGTGAATTTAGTCTCTGCATATAGACATAGACATTTCGATAACTTATGTCTCGGTGCAGATCAAATCAAAACATTTGTAAAATCCATAAACCGAAATACATGTATGTGTAAACGCGGGCAGAGAATAAATTACCAATATTATCGAAATAGAAAAGCAAAATTATCTAAGGACAGAGCTATGCAATAATTAGATACTCCTTAGATTTATAAAAAAAAATTCTTAAATTAGATATAGCAAATTTTCAATAAAACCGGTTTTCTGGCATGAACTGAAGTACTGGCTACTGGGTTTGTGAATATCCACAGGTACTAACACTCCATCTGCAGAGCCACCGGTGCAGTAGTGGTTATAAATAAACCCCATACCGGAGTTACTGTGAATTTATTCTCTTCATATGGCTATTTCGACAACTTATGTCTCTTAAAAATTTTCTTAAATTAGATATTGCTAATTTTCGAATAAAAAAGAATATAATTTGTATGATTTATTTTTTAGATCTGGTAACATCAACAACATGTTACTATTACATCAGAAGTGTGAATTTCTATGGCAGTATTTATTGTTATTATCAATGCTGTAATTATAATACATACAGTCCTTGCTGTTCATACAGTAGTTATGACTATAATAGCTATTACTACAACTATTGGGCCACCTAATATACCTTGTAAGTAGTAGTTTTATTTACTTTTTCAAAAGAAGAATTCTATGAAAGCATCTAAAATATAATTATATCTGCTCATTATTTGAGCTTGTGTCGTTCAACTGACAAAATGCTTCTAAGAAATGAAAAAAGGTCAAAAGGTCAAATTTGTAACAAAACTATGCCGAATGAGCAAGTTCGAATAGTTGGTGCTTGCTCACGGATCATCTGTGAAACATACATTCTGGAAGCAGAGGAAGTGAGAATAATACTCTTCATGTTAGAGAAATTGATAATTTTGAAAATTGAAGTCGTCCCTTTTTGGTAAATTTTAGTACTCAGATGTCTATTATCGTCAAATTCGAGATACAAGCCTAAAAAGATGTATATTGAGTAGTTTCTGAAATTCTGGAGGATATATTGATGGAATCCATTAGGCAAAAGATGCGTTTTTAATTAAAACAGCATTATCAATAATCGAGATTGAAATAGCATCTTTCTAGTCTTGTAAGAGTATAAGGATACGTCTGGACAAAGGGGCACTACGATTAGTCATTTAGCATATATGAAATAAGGTGATTATTTTGTTATCAAACACTCAGTCAGCTGATGATTAACTTTATCGTTACATAACCCTCAGCTTATAAAAGACGACAAAATACCTTTCTACAGAAGTAAGTCTTCTTCGATATGGTGTACTTGTACATGAGATAATATCTCATGTGTACAGTTTGTTTATAAACATTAAATTTATGTTAATTCTAAAACTAAGGTTTAACTCCTTCCATCGTAGTTTTGTCCTTAGCCATATTTCATTTTACTAATCATTCGGATTTTGTGTGGGTTTATGCATTTTTTAACATGTTTTAAATCGTGGAGTTTCTATTTTTGGGTTCTAGTGCGGCTGATGAGGAATTCATTTCCGAAATGGCCATACAACTCATTAAAATTAATTGCAGTTTGAGTTAACACATGTGTTATGGTCTCATGTTCATTTACTCCCTATCCTTTCGTAAAATCGTAAATTTCTCAACTTTTTTTGTCGAAAGCACTACCCAAAAGTATTAAATATACGATAAAAGTTAAAATGTATATATTATCCGCTATTTTGGAGTGGAAACATTGCAAAATATTTTCATATATTTTGAAAAATAATATTATTGCAAACGTTATAAATAACAAAATACCAACGTTACTGTTCATTTATTTTCTGCATATGAGCATTTTATGTATCATCAGTGCAAATCAAACCAAACCATTTGGAAGTCCTTTGGATATCCCAAATGCAAATACATTCATGCCTCAGAAGTAATGAATGTGGTAGAGCCCTATCGTTAACCAAAAAACGTGGCTGTAAGTGTAACATCGTTTTTCACATTTTAGTATACATCGGCAAAAGAATACAAAAATGAGAAAAAATCCAAAATCACGGCAATTCATATCCAACAGGAATTGAGACAGTATGACAAAGACAAAACAAATAAACAAAAATGAACTAGAACGCCACAAAACTAAAGCACTAATAGTGTGAACCTATACAAAAAACTGAATTAATATCAAGTGCTTCGGAAGGCTAAGCTCCACGCACGGCACCCTTCACAATGCCAGTGAAGAGTCCGGTTTTGTCACAGTTGGTGTTTGTTAGTCCGGTAGTTAACTCTGGATATACCCAAAGATATCTATTCTATCAAATCATGGTGATGACCGTAAAACTTCTGTTGTAACATTTGCAACAGTGACTGAACATATCCTTTATGTACAAGTTTTTGAAACAGTAATTACGCTCTGTTGACAAAATCGATGTACAAACTACAGGCACTGTAACAGCGAATGAGTTGTGAAATGTAGACGCCATTATGTCGGTGATTTAGGAATATTACAGCTTAAAAACGGGAAGTTCACTTTTGGAAAGTCGAAATCATCACACTTGTAAAGTTTTGTTTTCAGACATCCAGAGTTGTCAATGTAGAGGTATATGCCCAGGTATAATGCTGATGATTGTGTATAAGTGGTCTCTTTAATTTCGAGTTCATTTGGGTATATAAGATAAAGGTTATCCTTAAATTGAGGATTGTTTAATGAAAGAACATCATCTTTATAACGGAAGCTGAAATTAAAGGACTTGGCTAACTTATTGTCTTTTTTATGAACTATGAACTAGCCCTTGCATAAACCTGGCTTCAAACGAATAAAGAAATAGTCCCCATCTTTACCTTTCACTAAATATGAATATCTTCTTTCATCCTTTTTAGTACAGAAAGATTGATATAGTAAATCCCACAGTACTGACTTGTAGTATAGATTGTAGAAAACTCAAATGTTTCGACACTGTTGCACTGGTTGATTTCAGTTGAAGATACATATTCTAATAAATCTTTTGAGGTTTTGATAACCCTCATCTGATTCACTCCACTTGTTGAGTATACTTTATCACTATATATCTTTAGGCTATCTTTGACTGCAGTAAGTAATTAAGTTGGGAGCTTGAATAGAAAGGGATTTTATTGTGCAGTTAGCACACCCAGCAATGCATCTCTGTAAGGGCATTTTTGTAATTTAGGTACCAAGGCAGGTTGTTGTTCTCTTCAGTGTTATTATAAAGAAAGTAACAACAGAACTGTCGATCCAAACCGAATAATCCAAGGACAATGGCAACATCGGAAACAACAAAGAAACAGAGACAAAACATGAGTATGGCATAGAAAAGAAAAATTAAGACACACACTCAAAGCTGAGACCCAATAAAGAAAAACATGGGTGAGATCAGGTAGAGAAAGCATTTCCTGCTTCTTATAAGACACCCGCCGTGTTGAACATGTCAAATCCTGTAGTAAGGTAAAATCTGGTAGAAGAAACAAGAATTAAGCTTTCAGGGGAAAATTTGTTGTCTTCTGGGAAACAGATATCCCAAAGCGGTCCGCAAGATGCTGATGTAGACCGTAAAACTTCTGGAGGGATGACTTCAAGTTTGGGTAACATACCCTTGTTTTAGTAGCATATTTGTGAGCAACCGGGCTCTATCAAGAGAGTCACTGTATCGACTAGCCATTGCAGTAATCTATTTTAATACTCGACGTCGTCAATCTTAGATGTAATTGACGTTCAAAAATTAGTTTACTGTCGACGTGTATCGGAGTCTGTATTACGGATAATTTTGCTCGTGAAATCAAGATTGGTGACCTCGGTTATTCAAATTATGTACTGTTTTACAATTTTAAGTGCAATAAAACAATCTGATGTCATATTTTTGTTTTATATATTTGTACGCAGTTATAGAACCAGACTTGACAGGGAACCAACCGTGTCCAAGGCAAGTTAATAGAAAGATCTAGAAAGAGTATTTGACGGTCAGTTTTCCTCGATCGAATCGTTTGTTACAAAAATAATGAATTAGAATTTTTGCAGATATCATTATTAATTTGAATGGTATTTTTTTATAGATCTGCTGGGGCCATAGCTGGAATTGTGATCGGATGTATCATAGCTTTGAGTGTTTTTATCTCAATAATTATATGCATGTGTAACGCAAACAGACGGAACATTAATAGGGGACAGGTGATAACCGGAACACAACCAACAGTGGCTTACGTTAGTTCTACTAATAACACAAGTAAGGAACTAAAGTATTATACTGACTAACAGTAATTTATGTATTTTTGGCTTTTCTATTTAGATCCTTTTGGTTATTTGTTCAGTATCAGCTTCTACGCGTTTTTCGGTTAATTGACTTCCAAATGTTTCGGTTTGATCAGCACTGATGAGACATAAGTTGTCGAAATGTGCATATGCAGAAAATAAATTAACAGCAACTTCGGTATTTTGTTATTTGTTATTTCTACTATTAATATAAGTAGTCCATGGGCTGAAATAACCCCCTGTGCGTCCCCCCACTTCCCAACCCCAACCATTTTTTTTTTAAGTCCACATACATCCCCTCTTCAAAATAAAACATGTTAACACGAGTATAACCTGCACGCACTGGTGGAATAGGGCCCATTTTTAGACCCACCTACCGAAATTTAGGAAAATTTCGTTTTTTGTTCAAGTTTTTCTTTCAGTTGCTTCAAAATGTTGACCAAATGCTTCCTAGTTATAGAAACGATGCATCAAATTATTGATTATTGTATAAGCTTTACAAAAAACCCAAATTTCTAAAATTTCTATGCCAAATACCTTCCATAGTGCCATTAATCGTACCCCTACCCCTATGAAATATTGAGGAAAATTTTGATATTTTCATTGAAATTGCATAAGTTTGATGGTTTAAAGAAACCGAAGTGCATCTCGATTCCCAATTCTGAACATTGTTTTTAGTTTTTCAATCTATTTTCTTGAATATAAAACATGTTAACATAATGTTAACATATTCTTAATGACCAAAGTTTTATTTTCAAATAGACAAAATAAATGGATCTTTGAATACTTCCGATTTTGACTTAGTTTTTGCATTCTTTTGCCCAATATTACTTTTTAGTAAACAAATATTATTTAAAGTTGGTATCAAATGAAAGCTTATTATATGGGCTTTACAACAATTACAAAAAATGGCCATTCTGATGTAATATAAACATCATACATCAATAAAACTTACCCCTACCCCAACAAATTTACTGTAAAATTGTCAATTTTTTGTCTATGTAAGCATAAAATTAACCAGAACACGCAAAATGTGTGTTGTATATGACAATATTTCATAAATTATACTATGATTTCGTATTTTAAGCAATACATTAGTTGTCTGAAAACATTGTTAAGAAAAACAAGAATTGTTTGATGTGACTTAAAATACCGAAAATCTTCCCCTACCCCAACAAATTTTCCTTAAAATTGTCAATTTTTTTGTCTATGTTCGCAACAAATTAACTCAAACACGCAAAATGTGTGTTGAATATGACAATGTTGCATGAATTACATCACGAATTGGTAATTTAACAGCTATTTGTTGACTTAAACTTAATAGTATTGTGCCCGAAATTGATGAAAAATGGGATTTTTCAATATTTCAGATTTGACCAAAATTCACTGTTAACCCGTTATATATGGCAAATCTGGATAATATATCTGCAGATATGCCAATTAATTGTTCTTAGCGATACATTAGTTGTCTGAAAACATTGTTAAGAAAAACAAGAAGTGTTTGATTTGACTCAAAAAACCGAAAATCTTACTTCTACCCCAACAAATTTTCCTAAAAATTGTCAATTTTTTGTCTATGTTCGCAACAAATTAACTCAAACACGCTAAATGTGTGTTGAATATGACAATGTTGCATAAATTACATCCTGATGTGATAATTTAACAGCCATTTGTTGACTTAAACTTAATAGTATTGTGCCCGAAATTATTGAAAATGGGATTTTTCAATATTTCAGATTTGGCTAAAGTTCACTGTTAACCCGTTATATATGGCAAATCTGGATGATATATCTGCACATATGCCAATCAGTTGTTCTTACCAATACATGAGTTGTCTTAAAACAGTGTTTACAATATCAAGGGGTGTTTAATGTGTCTCTGAATACAGAGAATCTTACCCCTACCCCAACAAATTTTTTGTCTAAGTTCGCATAAAAGAAACTACAACACGCAAAATGTGTGTTGAATATGATAATGTTGCATGAATAACACCATGATTTGGTATTTTTACGGCCATTTCTTGACTTAAACTCAATATTTGGCCCAAACTGATGAAAAATGGGAATTTTCAACATTTCAGATTTCTCCGAAGTTCATTGTTAAATCGTAATATATATGTCAACCTGGAGGATTCATCTGCACCTATGCCATTTAATTGTTCAAGCGATACATAAGTTGTCTTAAAACACTGTTTAGAAAAAACAAGGAGTGTTTAATGTGACTCTAAATACCGAAAAACCTACCCCTACCCCAACAAATTTTCCCTATGATAGGCATTTTTTTTACTATATTCGCATAAAAATAGCCAAAACATACAAAATCTGCATTGAATATAACAATGTTGCATAATTTCTATCAGGATTTTTCATTTTAAGTCCCACTTGTCAGCTTAAACTCAATATTTTGTACAGAACTGATGAAAAATGGGAATTTTCAGCATTTCAGATTTGTCCAAAATTCACTTTTAAATAGTTATATGTGGCAAATCTGGAGGATTTATATGCAGATATGCCAAATCATTGTTCTAACCGATATATAAGCTATATAAAAACAAAGTTTAAAAGAACAAGGAGTGTTCAATGTGACTGTAAATACCGAAAATTTTACCCCTACCCCAGGAAAATGATGCTAAAAAATCCCCAGAATAAGCATGTCTGTACATTGATATGAACAAATAATGCATTTTATATTTCGCAATATGCAATTTAAACGCCAAAATATGGGTAAAATTGTATATTTTGGTCGCTTTTCGCGGATTTTTCAGCATTTCGGAATTTTACAAAATTCAAAGTTTAATTGTTGTATAACTGCCCATAAACCATAAACATGATCTTATTTGTGATATATGGGAGTCTCTATGTATTTTTGTATTTGAAATGATATGTGATTGGACCTTTATACAATGTTTAAGCTTTTCAAGCTGAATAAAATGAAATAAATTGTGTTGAATATTTGTGGTAAGGGGTTATATGTTTGTAATTTATGAGACTGTAGTTATTCTAAAAATGCTTAAAAACATATTTTCTTATGGCTTAGATATAATGAAAGGATATCTAATCAACATTTTCAAGTCATATATCAATTTCATGAAGTATTTGCATCTCAAAGTCAAAACAGCAGAAATTCTGAAAAACGGAAAATTCCCATTTTGCATACAAAGAAGAATAAAAAAGAGACCTCTTAAAAAGTTTAAATCTACTTAGATGATCTTTTGCATGTCAGCTTTAGTGAAATACACACTAGAATTCCAATAAAACATTATTCTTTAATCATTTAGAGCCTAAATATTTCATATTTTCCCTTAATTTTTGGGGGGAGGGGTGCTAATTTTGACATTTCTGAACGTATAGGACGTCTGAAACTAACATGTTTGCACACGATTTGTTGCTAACATATTATAAATTATTATTACATCGGCAATTATTAAATATATATTCAGATTTTTACGACCATAAAGTGAGAAAGTCGAAATTGTGAAAAAATCTAAAATTCCGAAAATTCATACTGAAAATCAAAATTTTGTGGACATTAATGGTTTTATTTTCCAACATTGTATCACAACAGATAAGTTAGGCATAAAAACTAGATCAAATGACGAGGTTTGTTTATGTGAAAGGAATTGACAGCCTAAAATTGTCATTTTCGCTATTTTTTTGCAGGGGGAGGGTACATTTTTTGTATCCCCAGATCATAAAAATGGCGTAAAGTGCCCAAATTTGAGTTCATATGTAGCACAATACTGTTTTTCTCAGATTCAGTGTTCTGGTTTGGTTTCCATGGCAACTGAAAGCTCCACTATCCATTAAAACCCATTTCAGACCACCATTCAAAAAAAAATTGGGCAAGGGTTCCCCTTATAATCTAGGTAATATGTATCGCTGAAATCAAAACATTCCGAGCCCCCCCCCCCTTTTTTTTCATAAAAAAAATTGGCAGGGGTTCCTCTTGTAATCTAATCTATAATGCTACAGAAAATATATAGCAGAACACTTTTTTAAAGATTCAGTGTCCTGATTTGGTTTCCATGGCAACCTATTTCAGACCACCATTAAAAAAAATTTAGCAGGGGTTCCCCTTATAATTCAGGTAATATGTATAGCTGAAATCAATGATTTACAAAAAAAAAATCAGAATTCACAAAAGTATTTTTCTTCATCAAAGATTTTATTTCTACTGGACATTGCAAAGGACTTTTAGTAATGCAAAGGACTTTTAGTAATGCAAAGGACTTTTAGTAATATTAAATTAATAACCTCCCTTAGTTTTATTACCTCCCTTTTTTAATTTTTACTTTTCAATATATCTTTTTTACGTTATTGTTTTCCAAAAAAGTGTGTTGGTGAATATAATTAGAACTTTGAAATGAATTTACATGTTAGAGCAATATAAAAACTACTTTTGTATGAACAATAAAACTTTTTTTAGCTATTTTTGTTATCAAATAATACCAAACCTGTGATTTTAGGCTTTATCAAAATGTTTAATTTTTGTTACATTTTTTG
>MJUU01065136.1:14711-31964 GCA_002080025.1 Modiolus philippinarum | reverse complement strand
ATGTCAAGTTTCATTTGGATGTGTAATGTGGTTCTGGAGATATTGTGTGGAAACGGATAAGTCAAATTTTTGTTCTATTTTTAGAAGTTGTGACCTTGACCTTTGTCGCACAAACCTCAAAATCAATAGGGATCTTCCTCTAATCATAACTCATGTCTTTGCAGAGTTTCATTTGGATATGACATGTGGTTCTCAAGATATCATGCGGAAACCAAAAGTTGACGCCAGGACGCCCGGCCGCCCGGACGCCCAGACACCATTCATCAAATTATAAGCCGAGTTCGACTTCGTCGCAACTCGGCTAAAAATTCCTTATCATTAATAAATTCCTATACAGACTTTTCCGAAGTCAGTAATGAAACCTTTCCAGTGATTTAAGGGCATATCCAAAAGTTTCAGGGGAGATAATACAAAGCGCCAAAAGGCATTGCTTTGCGGGAATATGACGTTGAAAAATGTAACGTTACAAAGTAATTCCCATTGTTTGCGAAGAAAGGTAATTTGTACCTTCCAGTTTGGCGCACTTTTTAGAGGTAGCCCATGCGAGATTTATTCAAAGTTGCAAATTTTTATGATTATGAAGGAAACGGACTCGGTGACCTAGATTGTTTTTGAAATTGCTGAGTAGCATATTATTAGAAGTACACAATATCAAAATCTCATAAAATTGACAATAAGAGAAGTTTTTAAAATATTGCAAATTTGAATTTGTAATGGAACATTTAATACCACTTTTACCGTTAATAGTGCTACATATTCAGTGATTTAGAGAACTAGAACACACTTAATCATGTCAATTTTTTTCTACAAATCTTGAACACATTGATTTTCTTTTTTTAATTGCTTTGGTAGTAATTACATTGATAATCATTGCTTCATTATTTTTCAAGCTAGAACTTGATTTTTCTTGGATAGACGCAAAAATGATCAATGTTTAACCATAATTTCCATGTAAACAAGATCGGTGACCCAATATTTTCTTGACATTTTTGGAATCCTTGGTATATGTTTTGCAACATACCTAAAGGTTGTAAAAATGGAAATGTAACATGAAACTGTTGGATATGCCCTTAATGTATGCGTTTTCTTCAAGAGTTAACATTTATCAAAGCGTCATCTATGGATCACCTTGTTGTCACTTGTACACCCCGGGCTCTTCTTCACCCGAGGGTATTCACTAGCCAAATAGTCAGACTTGTCTGACATGAAAATTTTACCTTGTGTGTTATAGAAATTTACTGTTTTTATCGAAATTCTAACTCCTTAAAAATTACAGAGGCTGCATTCCGTGTATGGCACTCGATAGGTGTCCTCGGTACTGGATTTGGCTTTCTATTTCGATTTATTTGGTAATGAGTTCTTCTTTTGTTACAACTTTTGGATTATGACTTTCCATATTATTTGATTTTAATGCTGCTGATGAGAGGTAACTCCTTTATGTAACATCGGTATTTTTTGTATTTTGAACCATTGGGCTGATACCAATGCTGGTGGACCAGAGGTTCCCAAGGGTATTCACCAGCCAAAGTATGAAAGTATCACAGTATGAAAATTTTACCTTGTGTGTCATAGAATTTTCTGTTTTTATCAAAATTCTAACCCCTTAAAAATTACCGAGGCTTTATTCCGTGTATGGCACTCGGTAGATGTCCTTGGTACTCAATTTGGCTTTCTATTTCGATTTATTTGGTAATCAGTACTTCTTTTTTTACAACTTTTGGATTATGGCTTTCCATATTATTTGATTTTAATGCTGCTGATGAGAGGTTACTCCTTGAAACACGAGAACAGCAAAACGAAATTTACTGTTTTTTATGCAACATCGTATTTTGAACCATTGGTCTGATACCACTGCTGGTTGACCAGAGGTCCCCGAGGATATTCACCAGCCCAATAGTCAGACTTGTCTGACATGAAAATTTTACCTTGCGTGTTATAGAAACTTACTGTTGTTATCGAAATTCCAACCCTTAAAATTTACCGAGGCTTCATTCCGTGTATGGCACTCGGTAGATATCCTCGGTACTGGATTTGGCTTTTTATTTTGATTTATTTGGTAATGAGTACTTCTTTTGTTACAACTTTTGGAGTATGGCTTTCCATATTATTTGATTATAATGCTGATGATGAGAGATTACTCCTTTAAACACGTGTACAGCATAACGAAATTTACTGTTTTTTATGCAACATCGGTATTTTTTTGTATTCTGTACACTAAACGACGCAAGATTTTTCTATAACATTTTCATTCCATATTTAACGTAGGATGTAGGATTTTTTCATTTTTGTTTTTTAAAGGTGGCTCATTCATAACATATTTGAAGTTGTAGATTTGGAACTCGCTGGTTTTCTCGAGAGTTTTTGGACACAGACCCCCACTTTTTATTTCATGACTGTCTTCTATAGGTTCAATTAAAACACCTGACAAGTTTACATAAAATTCTTGATATAACTTCCTAGTTTTTAACAAAAATTGTCTAATATTAGAATAAAGGAAATTCCAGAAATTTCAATTTCCCGCCAACTTTTTGATATCTTATATCTCTGTAAAATGCACCAAGCCCTATATATTTCTTATTTTCATTTCATTCAGTCGACCATGCTTTGTCAATTTCAATAGGTGTGAAGAAATCCTTGATATAAACAGCATCAGGGGTAAGCCTCCTTAAGGTGCGACACGTAAAAGTCAGTATAAATGAAAAAGAAACGGCGCGAGATTCTATAACGTAGCACTAGACTCAAGGCAGTATTTTGACAAAATTATGGCTTTGGGCATTTAACACAATCTGGGCACACAGACGCCATAGATAGTCGTCATACAAGCGGTAGGTGGATGCATCATTAGACCTGGTTTAATCCACCTTTTTATTTATGAAATCATATTTATGATATATACTAAGTACTTTTGCCTCGAAGTTTTGCATGCTTGGCGTTGGCTTTTTTTCTAAGCCTAATAGTATCTCATTTTTGTATATAAAAATGAAAAATTAGTGGACATGAAACAAAATTATAGAGGGTAAAAAACAAAATTCTGCAACTGCAGATACCATTTTGAAAATAATTAGAAAGTCTTAGAATAAAAGCAAACGCCAAGAATGCAACACGTCAAGATAGAAGTATTTACTACTTGAAACGAATTGTGCAAAATTTAAAAAAAATGGACTGAAAGTTCAACACTCATTTGCGAACACTCACCACAGATTTTTATACGCCCGTCGAAAGACGGACGTATTATGGTATACCCTCCGTCCGTCCGTCTGTCCGTCCGTAAACATTTTGCTTTCCGAAGTATTTTTTTCTGTAACCGCTTAACATATTGATTTGATATTGGGTATATGAGTATATCTAGCTTAGAGACAGATCAAGTACGAATTTGGTTCCGGTAGGTTGGTTTTGTACAAAGTTATGAACCTTGACACTTAGTGAAATTTTGAAAAATATAGGTTTCCGGGTTTTTTTCTGTAACCACTTGACATATTGATTTGATATTTGGTATAGAGTATATCTAGGTAAGATACAGATCAAGTATGAATTTGATTTGGGTCGGTTGATTTTATACAGAGTTAGTGCCCTAGGACTTAGTGAAATTTTGAAAAATATAGGTTTCTGGAGTTGTTTTCTGTAACCGCTTGACATATTGATTTGATATTTGGCATAAGAGTATATGTAGATGAGATACAGAACAAGTTCGAATTTGGTTCCGGTCGGTTGATTTTATACAGAGTTTTTGAAAAATATAGGTTTCTGGGGCTTTTTTATGTAACCGCTTTACATATTGATTTGATATTTGGTATATGGATGTATCTAGGTGAGATACAGATCACGCAAGAATTTGGTTCTAGTGGGTGGATTTTATACAGAGTTATTGGCCTTGTACTAAGTGAAATTTTGAAAAATATAGGTTTCCGGAGTTTTTTTCTGTAACCGCCTAACATATTGATTTGATATTTGGTATATAAGTGTATCTAGCTGAGTAACAGATCAATGTGTAATTTCGTCCTAATTTTTTGATTTTGTATAGAGTAACGGCCCTTTGTAAATTTTTGAAAAACATCAGTTCCTTCGCCTTTTCTTTACCATATGAGAACGTGTTGATTTGATATATGGTATATGATTGTTTGGTTATAAATTACAGATTACGATTAAATTTGGTTCCTGTTGAATGATTTTTGTGGACAGTTATGGCCCTGGACTTTTTTTTTCGTTGTTGAAAAATTCATTTTTGCACCCTTTCTATGCATGAACTTTAGAAATTATATATTTATAAATTATTTGTTAAACGGTTATATCTTGGTAAGGCATATATTCTGTTTGATTTTTTTTTCATTCAAACTTTTGTTGCTGCCCAACTATGCCATAAAGTTTGGGTTGACTGTGTACAGGCTATCATGCGCTCTTGGCGCAGCAGTTTTCAATATAGACGGAAGACATGAACATATCGGAATGTGTTAGATTCTTTGCTACTTCCTAATAGACAAAGTGATGGTTTCCTGTCTGTCGTCCAAATTGCAATTTTATATTTTTATTTGTATATATATCTCGGTTGTTTTAACAATTATATTTACATTTCTTTACAGACTTGCAAACTTATCCTTATAATGGCAACGTAAATGGCGGATTTACAATGGGACCGGCGGCTCCAGCGCCTTACACGACTTATTTTGCACCACCACCATCATACAGCAACGTAATAAATGAGCCAAATTACAAACCTGCATTGAATGAGCAACCAACTTTAACAACTCCAAATCAACAAGCCCCTTATCAGACACAACCGGATACAACAACACCAAATCAACAAGCCCACTATCCGACACAACCGGATACAACCCAAAATACTACAAATTATACTTCATTAACACACAACAGTGGTGATCATTACTACAGTTCTGTATCTGACAGTCATTCACCATCAGCACCCGATTCTAATGCAACAACGTGAATTTGAAAAATAAATGGGCAGTAAATTCTGAAAGTGAAAATGTTATTTTCTCATACATTGATTAATTTCATATCTCTATTGCCTATTTGGAGTTTTTTATTGTTATGCAAACCAAGTGAAGACAGTTGCTGTTATTTTACATGATAAACATGTTAATTGTTACAGACCAAAAATTAAAGGGTGGCCGAAAATCTCAGTATACATCTCAACGTACTAAGACTTTATAAGGTAAAAGCAATAGTGCATCGACTTAAAAAAAATCAAAATTCCGTTTTTATGAAGTTATAGACCTAAACCAAAAATATCTATGTGTCTTCCTGCCTAAAATGAACATGTTACACTTGACAAAGTACTTGAAAGTCAACGTCAATGAAACATTACCAGTGCTGTGTATTCATTTTACTTAAACTTAACTTTATATTGAATAAATTGGAGTGGAATGGACTGTATTTTTCATTACTTTCAAAATAGAAATCGGACGTACATTAATAAATCATTAATGAAACAAACGGTAGATCCAATTATATGTAAGTACTTTAAATGTAAAAATCCCTTTTACTTACTACAAAGCGGTGATATTTTTATGTGTGTGTATGAAGTATGTATGGTATACTTCTTTTTTCTATGGTATACTAATACTTATCTGATCGTATAACGATTATTGTGTATATTTTGTAAATTGACTTTCTCATTTAAATGCACTTCTAATAGGACTGTTGCATCTACCACGATCGAACATTTTTTTTCAAAGTTAAACGTGCTTTATGTCGCATTGACTAAGAAGCTACTTTGAGATTCCGCAAAAGTATATATTGTATGAATCGAACATAGCAGATAACATTCTTCTCTCAATGAATCTCTCTATATATGTTCTCCATATGTGTAAAAGATATGTTCATATCGACCTTTGGATATAAAGACCGTCAATTATATAGGAAAATCTCGTATAGATAGCTTTCGTGACTAGAAGTAGTAAAAACATTCCTTTACCTCTGAGTGCGTAGCACAAAATAAAAAGAAATGCTAATACTCAAGAGTTTAATTATCGCAAAAAGATTAGATAGAAGGGGAAGTGTATAGAATCAAAGCTCCGATGGAGCTGAAACTCGAAAGCCCTGATAATCTACACGTGGCCAAACTTCGTAGTCGTCCAAAGAACTGCTGCATCATGTGCATAGAAAATAACGAATATTATGTTTTATTGGCCTTAGAGAACTGATTTGATCAAGGGGAACAGAGGGTAAAATTTATCCGAGTGATATAAAATCACAGGCAATTGCGTCATCACGTGAAGATGTACAGTTCAACTCATGTGCTAAATAGCCAATCGAGGTGATCAAATGCATTCGCCAATTTGAGAACTGATTCGATAAACACGAACAGAAGGTACAATTTATATATTAAGTTTTTCCGTAATACGTGAAAATGATTTCGTATGCAGTACACATGATACAGGTAAACAAATGTTATTTTCATCTTTGACAAAGTTCTAAGCGACAGTATTACTGGATTTATTCCAAGAGACAGGGACGTAAATACTGTGAATATCTATGTACTGTATGTTAATATCAATGCTATATAGCAACAACGTCAATATTCGACTTACAAAAAGGGAAACTGAAAGAAATTTGCGCACTATATTTTGATCGGAAGCATGTAGCTCTTCACATACGTTTATAGGCCTGAAGCCTCACGTGACTTTCTCGGATGGTTTTATCAACTCTCTAAGTACGGCTTTCGACCTGTATGATGACACTTTTTATGGCCTTTTCTGTAAAGAATATCTGTTTTCTAAAGATAAAAGATAAAACAATAATACAAATATGAATTATTGGTCTGGATAGCAGTACTTATTTATCACTATACATTCTTATCATACTGATATTCATAATATTTTATATTCATGATATTGTATTAATATTATGTTTTTTACGTTTTGTTTGACAAAATAAACATACATTATACCTAAATATGTTTTAAATGGCCATAATTAGCATACAAAGCATAGTCTTGATATTTTCCACGTTTTTTAATACTTTGTGTAGTTGTTTTGAAAAATACCGCGGCGTTCGTTCAGCAAGGTTGAATAAATGATAAAATTCCGAAGTTTAACCATGCATTTAGTTTCTGCAATTTCGACAACGTATTATGTCTCTTAGAACGAATCAAATCAAACTGTTTGGATATCCATATACAGAAATATTTGAAACAGCTGATAAAGAAGAAATAACCAATAGGACCTAAATAGAAAAGCCAAAATCAGCAAAGGGGGAACTATTTGCAAAATGGAGATGCTCCTTAGATTTAAACAAAATTTTCTTAAATTTAGATATTTCAAGTTTCCATATAAAACTGACGTGTTTTTAAGAGATGACATCCTTCTCTCAATGAATCTCTTTATTATGTCCTCCATATGTGTAAAAGATATTTTCATATCAACCTTTAGGTATAAAGACCGTCAAGTATATAAAATCTCGTATAGATAGCTTCCGTGACTAGAAGTAGTAATAACATTTCTTTGCCTCCGAGTGCGTAGCACGAATAATACTCAAAGAGTTTAATTATCGCAAAAAGATGAAATAGAAGGGGAAATTGCAAATTGGCAGGAATAAATAAATATGTACCGACTATACAGAGGCTTCTGGGCTGTGAAGTCAAGTCCGGAGTTCTTTAATAATATGAAACGTTATTTTTTATTATTATTTTTTTTTTGGTGAATCTGTGTTTGTAATATTTACAGAAATAAATTTATATAAAAAGAAATTGTCGTTATAAAAAAAGTCTAATCAGTCAGAAATCTTCTTAGTAATTTTTCAAAATAGACACAAATATTTTAATTTCTGGTAAAAGATCTTGACAAAACATGTACGGATCACTGTGAAGATCTGCATATTATGTTATTTGCTATGCCGAGGGAACTGTCCGTGACAATTTGTCGCAATTTTTTTGGAATTTAAACATCCTGTAATTCAAGTATTTTGGTTATAATTTAGCAAATGTACTGGAAATCAACATCACTACTGGAAAACATTTAGTATATATGGTATTGTGGGACCAGGCACAAGAGGCAGGCGTTGTAATTAAACTTCTTGAGGGTAGGGGATATGAAGAAAATGTAAATATACGAACTGATATCATTTTCATGCATGAGTTAAATAAACCACGGCATCGCTTTACATCCTGTTCTGCACTTGAATCACATTTAAGGCTCCAACATATATTTCAGATCACAAAATTTAGCAGCTGTCTCTGTCTATATGCGGTAAAATTAATAGAAAACCGAATCGTCAGTTTAAAAAAAGAATAATACAGAGACGACGGCAACATTTATAGCTGTGTTGTTTCACATTTACGACCGCTATAACAATTTAAGGATTCTGTCTTGTTTATTTAAAAAAATTCTAATCTGTCAGAGCCTTCTTAGAAAACTTTTCAAAATGGACACAAAGATTTTAATTTCTGGTAAAAGATCTTGACAAAGCATGTACGGATAATTGTGCAGATCTGTATATTGGGGACTGCACTACTTTACAACAGCAAATAAAATATAATATGTACCGACTATACAGAGGCTTATGGGCTGTGAAGTCAAGTCCGGAGTTCTTAAATAATATGAAACGTTAATACTTTTTTTGGTGAATTTGTGTTTGTAATTTATACAGGTATTTAACAATTGAATAAAAAATGTCTTGGTGTTTTGTTACTTACGTCTTGGTCTAATATATTAGTCCCAGCTTACATTCTAGTGATGAGTTGGTACTGCATTGAGTATCCCATTTACTCCAACGGATATATTATATGGTGATATACTCTGTCCTTAGCTAAATTTAGGCTTTTCTATTTAGATCCTTTGGTTATTTTTTCTCTATCAGCTGCATGTATTTCGGTTTGTAGACTTCCAAATGTTTTGATAAGATCAGCGCTGAAGAGACATAAGTGTTCGAAAAGTGCATATACAGAAAATAAATTAACAGTAACTTCGGTATTTTGCTATCTATTACCAACGGGCATATGCACTGCTGGTGGACTGTTAGTCCTTGAGGGTACTCACCAACCCAGTAGCCGGTACTTCGGTGCTGACCTGAAAGCCGTTTATATTTTTAAACTTGCAATATCTAAATTTATCAAAAGTCCGTTTTAAAAACTAAGGAGTATCTCCCTCGTGTATAGCTGTTGTAGCTGAATCTTGGCTTTTCAATTTGTATTCTTTGATTATTTGTTCTCTATCAGCTTTTACACGTATTTCGGTTTATGGACTTCGAAATGTTTTGATAAGCTCTGCACTGAAGAGACATACATTTTGTAAGTTGTCGAAATGCGCACATGCAGAAACTTAATCAACAGTGGCTTCGGTATTTTGTTACTTATATTTACTCTACGAGGAAATTCTGATTCAACAGGATAAAAAGGTAATGCATAATTTCGTTTTTCTGCGATTAATTACCTTTAAGGTTGTAAGATGGGTAGAACATTCAAGGAAAAATCCTTTTTCCCGTTGTACTCGATAAAAGATATAAAAATGCAATTTTAATACAATGTACATGAGCTTCTTTCATAGATTTTTTGCAAGACAAGTTACCAGCCTTATAGCTTCCAGTAAAAAACTCTTTAAAAAGTGGTTCATTCCCCTCCCTTACGGCATTCGTAGGGGGGAAATATTCATCAACATTTAAGAACTGTTTTCAAACGAAGAAAGGTGTTGATGACTATCGGGGAACACCATCATGCAAAACAACCAGATGTGTTACCTAATCCTTTGTATTTCATACATTCAAATTCCGTGGTCCAGACAATAAAAGATTAAACAGTATGCCGCGAACTAGATATTGTTGCCATAACTACTATTTCGACAACTGATGTCTCTTCAGTGCAGATCAAATCAAAGCATTGGAATTGAAAAGCCATAAACCCAATTTACCAATAGGTTCAAAATAGAAAAGCCTAAAGCAGGTAAATACAGAATTTTGAAGATGTATTTTCTGAAAAAGCTGAAATGGTGAGTACTTCAAAAAAAACCCTGTTTGGTCGATGAGGGTTGTTAGTTTTCAGGCAAAAGGATAACAAAAGTTACAGCTGAAAGTACAAATTCTTATCTTCATCTTATTAATTTTGAAATTAACATCAAAACATTAAACGATGTGTGTACAATCCATCTTGATTTCTGTATGTGAAATTTGTATTCGGTTACCATCAATGTATCCTAAATGAATCGATTTTTGAGTTTTATAATGTTCCAGGGAAAAATCCCTAAATGGAACGACATGTATAGCTAAACTCCGAGAAAAAAATCCAACCGAAGGACAGTGATGAACGACACTGCATTATTTACATTGATAACCAGGGAAACAATAAAGCAGTCAATAGCCTGAACGTGAAACTGGGCATGAGCAGATCAATTCTTAAATCTAGCTACTTTTTACATTTTAAAGTTCGAGGATAATACGACAATTCTCAAATCGATTTCGGAAATTATCCAAATAACAAAGAAAGAAGATTTCCGATTTTTTTTCTATTTCTGTACAATTATTTGATAGGATAGTAACCCCTGAAGATAATTCCGCCATCTTATTGCTTCTTTTGTGACGATCTGTATTATTGCGCCATTCATTTATTTTGTTATTCTATGTGGGGGATATTGTATTTTTTTTAATTAATATGCAGTATAATCTAAATAAAGGTAATTAATAGCAAAAAATGCAAAATCATTTTGAAACCCAAAAATGTAGAAAACATTCACCAATATTCTGTCACATTACTTCTAGAAATTGACACGAGACACCGATGTCATTGACTACTCAGCTACTGAGAACAAATCTGTCCTCATTTTATCAGTTTGCTTGAAAAATGTGAACCAGAATTGGAGATAAGAAAATATGCATCTAGCTTTGATGCGGAATCTTTAATTGACTTTTCTTGCAGCACTATGTTATTTCCAACTGACAGGTGTATATTTTGAGACAAAGAAATTATCAAAGTGAAGGATGTGATCAAAATCACTAACACTGCCAAAATTCCATTTAACAATAAATCAACTATACCGATTAGATTTTTTCAAAAGAATCGGAAACGAGCATTTGATAAAAGCCTATGAGATAGTTATTGGATTTAATAGAAAAACACATAATGAAAGGTAAGAATGTTGGTTAAGAGTAAGGAAAGATATCCGGAATACTCATTACACAGACTTCCAGCATAGTTCAATAAAAAACACATGTAAAGACGTATAGTTCAATAAAAAGCATAGTTCAATAAAAAGCACATGTAAAGACGTATAAACTTCAAGACAACCTAATAAAACATTTCCTACATGAATTAAATTTTCGCGACCAGATTGATCACAAACTACTTCACTTAAGGGTAGTGCCGAGGAAAATGTATGGTATAATCAGATGAGAAACGACCTCAGGAATCAGCGATGCTTTCAAGAATACCACATTGATGCTTTTTCCGCCATTATCTGACAGACATTTGAAAACCATCAGACATTCCAGAAAAACTCTTGACTTTATACTTGTAATACATTTAATATGTGGTAAATTGGACAGGCATTTGAGTGCTAAAGTGAACGAATAGGTGATTCTATCTACTAGTCAACAACAGAAACGATGCATATTTAATATTGTCAATATTTTTGCATTTAGATATTTACATATCCTGTTTGGTGTATTTATGTATTATATACGCCAAAAAAGCATCTGTTAGTTACATTTTTTCAAATCAATTCCAAAACTGATAAAATGAAAGTCCAAAAAATTTAGTTTTTCGCCAGGTTATCGAGTTACCCGTTCAGAGATCGAGATCGATTATTTAAATTGTTTGATGCCAGAAATTGGAACACTGCATTAAGTTAACAATTTGCCATCTTTAAAAGTCACAAACAATCTCTCGTTATCTTTCGTTTTGATACCCCACTCAATCTAAAATCAACATGAACCAGAAAATGGTACTTTTAGAGCATCGTTGATAATTGTGGTCCATAAATCATTTATATTTGAAAAGAATAACAAAGTAAAGACTAAATGAATTATCTTAGGCAAATTTGATATCTAAATATGGTGTAACTCGCATACAGCTTAGTCAGCTTACTACTACATTTCTCGTCCTTGTTTTACTGATAAAAAAAATCCAGAAAAAAAACTGATACTATAGGGAAACGAGATGGGTTTGAGTAGGTTTGGGTACACATAAATAGCTTTAACCTACCGATAGCTTTTGCAAGTGCCAGTACCAAGTCCAGCTATAGTTTCTATCATTGTTTCCCTTTGTC
This sequence comes from Modiolus philippinarum, assembly GCA_002080025.1. NCBI lineage: Eukaryota > Metazoa > Mollusca > Bivalvia > Mytilida > Modiolidae > Modiolus > Modiolus philippinarum. Next base: position 19,755 of record MJUU01065136.1, on the reverse strand, counting down.
TTTATCTTGTGCAGATCATATGTTGATTGTGACATGTGATTATAATTTCCCACCACTGTTTCCTGTTATCTCGTATTCTAATTACCAAATAAACCACATTTCAGTATTTCCATCGAAATTTACACTTGCGCAACAGTTTATTAATACGGAAAATAGGGTCCGAGTAATACATTGTCGTCATAGTATAAGATTTTTCAGCCAGTCGATTTAAAAATGTGATGATCTGGCCAATGTAAGATGTTGCCATTCTCGTTATTTACGTCGTCCAAAAAATTGATGACCTTGATCTAGCTTGATCGTATATAGATCAGAAACAACACATTTTTGGGGCATAATTTTCTTTTTACGTGCGAAAGTATGCATTTCATCTAGGAGTTTCTGCCTGAAAGGAAAATAATAAAGATAAAATCTGTTTAGCATTTCTTTTATTAATTATATCTAGTATGCTGTATCAAAAAGATGATAAAAGTTACAAAAGAAAACGACTTCGATTTTTATATAGAATCACTGTATGATCTTTGCACAATGTTTTTTTTCGCATTTAACTACCTGTTTATGATGACCATATTCTATATGCATACCAAACACACATCCAGGAGCAACAAAACTACTAGACGGCAATGGGGGTCATCGTGTAGAAGTCATCTGTTCCAAAATACGGGAATGTTGTAGACATCACAATTGAACAAACCACAAAAATTAATAAACAAGACTAAATGCTATGGCGGTGTTATTAGTTTTGGCAGAAAACATGCTGCTATTACCGTTGGTGTACAACTCGACATTGCAGAACAAAATGATCTAACGCGCTGTTTAGTCTTACCGATACGCTTTTTGAAGTTTCATCTTTCCATATGGAATTTCAGTCCCCACAAATTGCACAAATCAAAGCAAATGAAAACAAGTAATTGATGCGATCTGCTCTTTACAAATCCATTCATTATGAAACATTGTTGTAATGAGTAATATATTGCTTATCAAGTGGCGTTCCTGCAAAACCAGATGAGGCTTTAAAGTTGCTAAATGCATGGTGGCACTATTGGTAATGCCTGTATGGAAGAATTTATTCAGGATAGGATGATTTAACAAACCGTTGCGTTCCATCAATCGGAAGAATTAAAAAGATATGCAAATGTAAAAACGCTCAAGAGCTCTCAAAATAAATTTCATAGCTTAAAGCAGAAAGAACATCTTTAATTTATTGTTTATTATTAAATAATTGACCCCATATTTTTTATGGCAACGCAATACTACAGAGTTTATTATCAATTTCTGCTGATTTTGTGATTCTTGCAGAAATAGCATTTCGTCTTCTTCCGAAAGTAGGGGTAGGTCTGTAACTGATACGTACAAAAAATTGTCATTTAATCCAGTTCCTTTTAACCAAGAGGAAAATAAGCAAATACGCTAGATATCTTCAGGGTAAATTTGTCTACTATGCCCTATGAAAAATATTCAATCGCCCTAATAGCCATGATGAGTTTAGTGTTGAGGATTTACCTACGAGGTGTCAATTTTCGTCAACTGATAAAGCAACCATACAGGTTGGCTCTCCGAATCATATGGTTTTGTTTTTTACAAGTACTGCGATTAAAGTAACAGAACCATGTTGTACCCATGAACTGGTTAAACCATATCGCTGGCCTTTGATGATGCCGGTACCAAGTCCGGCTATTCCGAGTTCCTCTCCTGATTGTCCTCCATTATTAATTTGACAGGCAACAGATAATAATGATTGTAGGAACACTTCGTTATTGTTGACGATTCTGCACCCATGACTTGATGTAGCGGTATTCGACATATAGCAATGATTTCCCCTCAAAGAGGTGGTACGGGCCGTCATGAAATGAAGTATGAACAATGTTCATTGCTGAAGACCTCATGGTGATTTTAAGATCAAGAACAACAATATTGTCGCGGTCAAGGAATCGGCAAAGCTTTCAGTTTACCGAAATTAAGCTCTCTACCTTTTACTGACTCACCGTCATGCAAAGACAACACTGTATACATTTGTCAGGTTTTCACGTCTGATATATCTACGATGTAGACATTTCACATCGATGAATCAAACACATTATGCAAGGTTGTGGGGTGCTAATCTTGACTTCATTACAATCAAAGTTTTGCCACTTCCTTGACCGCAGCAATAAAGGCGTTGGCGTTGTTGTACTGTAAATTTGTAGAGACGTCTTCTCACATACACTGTAAAAACAGTGTTTAGGATTTGAACACTTTTGAAACACGTTTAGGTCTAAACATGTTTAGGACTGTGTTTAAAACCTAAACACTTGTTAACTTGAACGCGTTTAGGCTAAACGTGTTTAGGATTTGAACATGTTTAGATTGATAAAATCATCAATCTTTAACGATTTTACTGATATTTTCATTAAGTTAAACACAATCCTAAACACCTAAACACAATCCTAAACGTGTTTAGATCTAAACATGTTTAGCTATTTCAAACGAAGAGTTATCCTTCATATAGAGGGCGCTCTAATCTTTCTTTGTTTGATTTTAAAAGTGCTAACGTGGCAATAAACAGGGATTAACCTGCGTGCTTTTTTGAGGATGTTGCTTTAAATAGGTAAGTAGAACACATTATTTTGATATTTGAAAAAGTTTAATGCTTATTCGTGTATTAATTATATCTATTATCATTTGTTTGCTGTCATGCATCGATTTCTATTGACATGTAATTATTATGCAACTATGTTTTAGTAAAATATGGAATGTTTCTCAGTATAATATTATTTTTTCAATACACAAGCTTTTCGATTTAAAAGGTGTTGCTAATAATTATAGCATTCACAATGTTATTATTATACTTATATACTTTCAGGTAATAAAAGCAAAACAGCAAAACAGCACTTGTGGATTGAGTCTCGATATCAGCCAGTGCAAGCATCCTAACTTGAAGCGAATGAAGAGAAGATTCTTGTCTTTAAATACTTTTATAAATGAATAAATAAATAAATAAAAACAAAACAAAATGAAAAGGTTAAACATGTTTAAAATCTAAACACGAACATTTGCTAAACATGTTTAAAACCTAAACACATTTTCATACCTAAACATGTTTAGGGCTAAACGTGTTCAAAATTCAACACAGATAATGTGTTAAGGATTGTGTTTAGGATCTAAACACCGTTTTTAGAGTGTACATGTGCATTTACCCCATATCCTTTCATTGTTTATTTGTTTGAAGATAAAAGATATAGCCCTTAAGCTTTTGGAAAAGCATGCACAATATAGAATGATTTGGTAAAGAATCCGAGTGCAGCATCGACTTGATTATGTTTGTATAATGGAATTCACCTTTCATATTTTGTCCCGTGTGGTGTCACCACTGCACTATCAGGTTTTGTTCTGTGACGTCATGATACCGGGAAAATACAACATTTCCCGCGAGTTACCTGATAGTGCAGCAGCGACACCAATCGGGAAAAGCAGGATGGTGAATTCCATTATGTTGTGTTCATAAAGTAGAGGGATATGAATAAGATGAGATACGACACGTTTTGCAATAATAACCAGAGTCGCGGAAATGTTTTTGACCCCCAGGATAGTATTGATATGAACAAAATAAGTGTTGCGAGGTAGTTATATAATACATCCGATCCTTAAAAAGTTCTTTAAATAGATATCAGTCCCTTGCAGAAAAATTAGAAGTTTCTAGATTCTTTTACTTAGTACTAGGATGATCATGTTTCTTTTAACTGTCTGCGACCTTCCAATAGCAATTACTGTTGAGTTGCTCCCGGACACTACCCCCATGGAAGGGGAGGTTTGGTGCGCCATAAAACCGGTTTAACCCACCATATCTTTTGAAATGCCTGTACCAAGTCATTGTGGTCGACAATTTTTCCGGTTGTTTCCACCTGATTTGTCGTTTTGTCTCACGGACTTCGGCTCTTGACAACTCTGTTCGCTAACTTTTTTATTACCATCATAATAAAATAACAATATTAAGTTAAATGGTTAATCACTGAAATTGGGTTCAGTTAAAATAAAAACAAAAATGAGACAAAATCTGAATTTAAAGAATAAACGCGGGATTCAAATGCTTAATATTTCGAGATGTAATGTCTTCGTCGAAGGGAAAGTAAAAAAAAAAATACATGTAAACACACTGGATGAAATGAGGAAACTAAAACCAAGGTGAGATAGGTGCAGCGAGCCGAGAAATTTGATAATATGAACCGATCTTGAACACATTCACAATAAGGTGATTAAAAGTTTGGGACAAGGAGCGATTTTGGGTAGGGGCAGGAAGGGACAGGAAACAAAATTGAAATGAATGGCGAGGACAAGAATTAAAAAGACAAAAATGCCGAAGTGTGAATGGAAAAAATGGACCAAAAGTTATGAAGAAATTGATAATAAAATTTCAAAACTAAGTGACATTGCAAACTGATATAAGAATATACGTTACAGGTGCGAAAGTTCTTTGCTGTTCAAAACTCAAGGTCTGAAAGTTCCGAGAAAATGGATTGGTCTCAGTTCGAGTTTTTTTCTATGTTTTATACCATGAGCAGTAGTCATTTTTTTCTATCATAAACCACCTTCAAAAAGAAGAGACAGCAGCTATTCTATTCTGTGCCCAATACAAATAGTTATGCAGTTTCCCAGAAAGTCTCCTCTCTATCACTGAAACACCGCAAAGGAAAAGTAGATCTTTTACTCTGTAAAGTTTTGCACTTCAAACTTATCCCAAATCTATACGACATGAAACATAAAAGATCTTGTAATATGGCGAACAAAACAGTGACTCAAAATGTGTCATAAAATTTTAATCTTAGTTACAGACAGACACGGTTTCATCCTTATCTTTTCGGATACCCGTAATTTGTAATGATTCTGCCCTTAGTGTTTGGAACGGCTAAACAGCACAATGTGGTTTCCAGAATTTATTAGAATAACCTTTTTGTCTTTATTGGTGAATAATCATGATCATATTACTTCCCTCTCCGGAAAATCGAAATTCTGATGAAAATCGTTTTCGAGGTTACGTCCCTGTATACCAATATATAGGAAGTTATCCCCC
>MJUU01065136.1:2254-14697 GCA_002080025.1 Modiolus philippinarum | reverse complement strand
TCCCCCCCCCCCCCCCGAGCAACACGATTGGTACTTGATTAAATTCTCTTTTTTCAACATATCATTCAAATCGAAAAATAGGGATAATATGGTGGTTCAGGGAAAAACTGTTACATGAAGGGCATACGTTTAAATAAATACAACGGGAAAAAAATGGTCGGGGCTGAATATCGGGGTTTAGGTTATTTTTTACATAACGGTTATTTCTTGAGGCCTTTTATATTTATACATATATAAATGTAGTTATTTATGAATAATAAGTCCATCTTTAGTGTGAACCCTCGTGTTGTGTGTATTGCAAATGATATAACTCTCAAAGCCTAAATAGTTTTAAAAAGAGACAGTCGTTACGATTCAGTAATACATGTGGATACTTGATTTGTGGACAGCTCTTCAAAATTAAATAAAAGTGAGCGAAATACAAAGTATTTACATTTGTCACACTGTCGTGATATGTAAGTTATTCAAATTTCTTTTCATATGATTATTTTGAAAAATGAGAATTTCTATTAAGACACAATTTTATACTTACATTGTATGTCATTTTTAAATACATTTATTTCATTACATGTATACTATTTAAATGAAAGAGTTTGTCTTTAATTTGTAAAATAAATTATGTAAATAATAACAACCTACAGGTCGACTTATCTACAAAGTATTTGCATATACTCCTTCAGGTAAACATGAAACATATAGAAAGATGCACATTCCTATATTTATTGTTGTCCATTTTTTAAGCATGATTAAACATATCTTAAATCTGATTATTTAGTATTCAATTGAAATATTTTTACATAAAATGAAGACTTAATCTAATCTTTTTTTGTTAAATGTCGATGACTAGTTTAGAAATATCTAATCTTGTGCATGTTTGTACAGTAAGTTGGAAATTCCAGAATTACTGGTCGTAAATGAAAGCAAAATATACATTCACGACAGTAAGTAAAAGTTCTTTATATGTTTTCCCAGTTACATTCATAAATGTCATTTCAGAATCTGAAGATCTCAAGCCCGGAGAAACAACAATGATATCTGTAGGATCATGTAAGAAGTATTACTCTCACTCTTACAACAGAGGATAACAGTAAACACCTACAATGGCCGAAAACTACAATTACAAGCCACAATTCACAAGCGAACTACACTAGAAAAACAATAATGAAGACAAGCTTAAGAGACAAACATAAATAACAATAGGAACTCGGGACAGCCGGACTTGGTACCGACACTAGCAAAACCCAGCGGTAGGGTTAAACCGGTTTATGGATACCCAAACCTCCCCTTTCTCAGTCCCGTTTCCCTATAGTATAATAAACATACGAACAAAACCCAATACAGGTAGAACACTAACTCTATGACCACTAACGTGAAAAAGAAAAATATATGACAAAACGCAATTTAGAAAGATGGGCCAAAGAGTGCTCGTCACTAAATTTAGAATTCTAGTTTCAGTTTATATTGATAAATGCATGCAAAATGAATATTGAAATCTATATCCAGGATTTGGAAAAGATTTGTAGAATTAATATAAAATACACCACATAACAATGAAAAACTGTGCTAAAATTGGAACCTGAAGTCGGTTTCACTTTCATTAGATAATGGAAAGCTTACGATATCAGCTTTATTTTTACCCTGGTCTTTATCATATTTTGTATGTGTATCATGAATGATCATGCATAACTGAAAAACGTTGAATTCGCCGTTTCCGACATGCACAAAAGTCTGCAGTCATGTGCATTTTCACAATTTTTTTCAAACAGGTGAAAATTTCTAAGTGTTGGGTTGTTCTATTTTAAGGGCGACCAAGTAACTTGATGAATTAGATGACTCGAGTTGACCTACCTAAAAATAGCAAGGTGTACTCGTTCGGGGTTAACAATTGTTATCCACGGACTTTTTGTTTGTAAACACCGAATAGAAATTAGCAGTACATTACCAATTTATTTCAAATATTTCTTTTGGGTTTAATGTATGTATATTTCAATTACATGTTGTTGAATTATATCATTTACGGGTATGTTTTTTTCTTAAATCAAAAGGGGGTCCAAGCACATGGTAAAAGCCAAAGTGAGACATGTTTATCATCTGACTTAAAGATATACCTGCCTTTACCTATTTCAGAATGGTCCAGTCTAATCGATAATTGTGCGCGGAAAATATCATCCATTTAAAAGCATGGAGCATTTTTAAAAAGTGTTTTTTTCTTTCAACATGTATTGGAAATCATCAAATTAAAAGTGGTTCCAGAAGTGTATAATATTTTTACACACCAATGCAAAATCCGGTGCCGAAATATGCAATATTAAAGTCAGCAGAAGAGAATTTCCATTATCTTTTTTTAAAGGAAGTGAAACAGACTTAAATGACAAAAGACAAAACAACAACAAAAAAAACCCCGAAAACCAAAATACGGTTGAAGGAACTTATGTACAAAAAATCGGTAAACACCTATGCCAAATTCTACGTTTACGATATGTGTTTATTGTTAAAATTTCCTTTGTTTAATCCATTTCAGATATTTTGGGATGTTTCTTGTATAAAGAACATATATTGACCTTTTAATGTCCAACCTGTAAGTATCTCTGAAGGTATCCGAATTCAAGTCATTTTGACTGAAAACTGATTCCAAAGCAAAGACGTACATACATTTATAGTATTTGTTTTAATATGTAATTTTAAACGGCCTGTAGCTCTTTGCTATGAAGAAAAACGTGAAAACGTGATTAAGCAGCTAATAATAAAAAAATATTAAATAATCGTTTATTAAACAGTTTTGGGTCCAGACTCCAAATTATATATTATTCAGACAGATAAAACAACATTAAGTGCACAGGGACTTGCTCCCGGTCTATAAAAAAAATTTTACTATCAAATATGAATCTCGGAGAAAATAACACAAGTGAAATTCCTATTCCTGATAAACTGAATGTGAAACTACCATGACCTTCACATTCTAAATTTAAATCATTCACGCGGGATTCTCGGGACTTTTCATTCAGTCGGCGATAAATGAAAAAAGGCGCGTTAGTCATATACTAGGTCGAACGTATGATTTCTGCCAATCTGCGCCCTCCGCAAATCGTGAAGTTTTATGCATTCTGCGCCCATAAAGCGCAAACTGCAAGAAATATACCGGATTGCGTCTGGCCGCTGATTGCATGAAACGGAGCGATGATTGCACATTTTGGGGCGCAGATTGCGAAGTTCGGGTGCAGATTACATATTTCGGGCGCATATTGCATCATACGGCGTATAGGTTATATTAATTGAACATGAAGTTATGGTTTAAATCATGTAAAGGGTTAGGGTTATATTCAGAGAAAGGGTAAGGGATGTAGTCAGGGAAAAGGTTAGGATTAATTTAAGAAAACGGTTAAGGTTGAATTAAGGGAGGGTTAGGGTTGAATTAAGGGAAAGGGTTAGGGTTTAATTAAGGGAAAGGGTTAGAGTTGAATTAAGGGTTAGGGTTAAATTAAGGAAAGGGTTAGGGTTTAATTAAGGGAAAGGGTTGGGATTAAATTACGAGAAAGGGTTAGAGGGTTAAATTTAGTTTGTCCTCTCTACTGCCTCTTTACAAGTATATTATTTATATGCACGTGTATATGTCAAATACTAGTAGGTTAGAGTAGCAATTACAGTTGCAATCTGCCTTTCAATACTTGCAATCTGCACCCCAATACTTGCAATCTGCGCCCAAATATTTGCCATTTGTGCCCGAATACTTGCAATCTGCGCCCGGGTGCATACTGCAAAAATGCAAGATGGGAGCGCAGATTGTATGAAACCGTGCAATCTGCGGAGGGCGCCGATTGACAAGATTTTCACGTCGTACATACCTCCGTTAGTGCAGGAGACTACATTCGGTACATGGGTATCTCATCGCCGACTGAATGAAAAGTCCCGAGAATCCCGCATGAATGATTTTAATTTAGAATATGAAGGTCATGGTAGTTTCACATTAAGTGCCATGAACTATCATAAATGTCAAATACGAGTAAACGAATCGAGATATAGGAATGAAGTGGGCTTTCCTACGATATAAAATGGGTTTTCTGTTTAGAAAATCATTCGGGAAGAGAATGTAAAAGGCAGAATTATAAGGTTTGGGTTATTTTATTGAGAAAACTGAAAACGAAGCGAGCGGGGTATCATGATTTCCCTTGTGTTTTTTTCTCCGAGATTCATATTTGATAGTAAATAGAAAAAGAAGGGAAACGGGGAATGTGTCAAAGAGACAACGACCCAAAGGGGAGTAACAACCATAAGATCTTCAATGAACGGTGAGAAAACCCCACACCCAACGACAGGTCGGAGTCGTCCCCTGAATAAAGAGTAATCAAGTTCAGCGAAGGTAAACAATTTTTTTATAGACCGGGAGCAAGTCCCTGTGATTAAGTGTAAGAGGTTTACACAGTCACTTTTGGGAATTGACAAACCCTTACACACTCCATGCAATGACGAACATGTGATCAACACCCCTATGGCAACAACGAGATGGTTAAAATTAATATATAGTTAATAACAAGAAACAATAGACGGTGGTACAAGGTAAATTACCATACATGTTACATAATCACACCGTACAACCGCGTTGTATCATTTTGAGCAAAATCTGCATGATACGGTCAAAATTGATATAAACAATAAAAGGCGTTGATATACCAAGGTTATTATATCTTTATTTCCTTTTGTTTCTCTGTATTTCTGAGTGAAAAAAAACTATAATTTAACTTCAAACAGATCAAAGTTTTTATACAATAGATTATTTTTGCTTTCTTTATCATATTTGAAGACATATTTTAAATAATCTAACGCTAAAACAGGAAAAAGTATATATTTTCAAATTTTTAATGCAAATACTTCCCAATATCGTATTGAATTCAAAATTAATTTTATTTTGTGTGATATATCATTCATTTGTCTTACTTTTGATACAACAATGACGATTTTGTATTCTGTCATTATCGAGAAAACCACGTTTAAATGGAGGTAGTTAGAGAAAAAATGATACGCTAAAAATCTACTCCATTTACACGCAGGATACGATAAAAATCTGTGCAATGATACGATTGAAATTGTTTCGTTTAAAGAGTCCTATCTAATATTTTTAAAAATATTAGTTTAAAGTAACAAGCTGACCGACTACTTTCTTTGTTTGTGGTTTTTTGTTGAATAGAAGCTTTCAAAGTGTAAATAGAATCACAAAATTAACACATAGAATGTGGTAAGGACAGAAAACACTGTGGTAAACAAAGACACGGAATGTGCAGTATAAAAATACAGTTTCCGTTAAGGTTAAGCTGGGTTTGTGTACCACTTTGTACTGGTATTGTTATTTCTGTTCATGCAGATTCATATTCATTAAGGAGTATCTCCCCCTCACGCAAAGCTCATTCTGATTTTGGCTTCCCATTAAGATATATCTATCAATTTTAAACATTTCTGGGTTTATAGTCTTCCAACTGCTTTGATTTTATCTGTACTGAAGATATATGGGTTGTCGAAATTGCCATATTCAGAAACTACATTTACAGTAAGTTCTATATTGAGTCATTTATTATCAGCGGGTCGATGCCCCTGCTGGTGGACTGTTAGTTATCAAGGGTATTCAGCAACCCAGTAACCAGTACTTTGGTGCTTACCCGAGAGCCGATCTTATTTCGAAATTTGCAATATATAAAATGTTTGTAAACACCTAATCATATGGTGTATTGTGAGTTAGGAACTAACTCACTGTACACATAAGTACATTCTAGTATGATAAAGTTTTGGGCGAATATGGTTTGTGGAAAGCATGGAAAATTATCATCAAAATTGTATAGATATTATTTAACAAAGATATTCTCATAATGGGTATAGATGCTCATGAGTAACAACAATTTTAACATTTTAAATAATTCTAGGTACGGAAATTTATGGCAGTCTCAAGAAATACACAGTTACTTTGTACTATAAAACAACGAATCAATGACCAGTTTGAAAAAAAAAATGGAGCTTCGATATTGATAAACGTGCGTCTTATAAATTCTTTAAGGACACTTTGCAGTTTAAAAAATACCGAGATATTTTACCATATAAAGATGTGCTTCTCTTCTCTTAAGCCTTTTGTGCCATGGAGGCACATAGACCAGTAATAACACTTCTCCAACGGGGTCGATTCTGGGCCATTTTAACCAGGTCGTTCCATATGTACCCCTGAGTATCCATTTCGGCTTGTAAGTTTCTCCGCAAGGTGTTTCTTGGTCTTCCAACTTTCCTTTTCCTTGGGGTTCCATTGAAGTGCTTGCTTTGTAATTGAGTTGGGTGGTTTTCCAAGAGTGTGTCTAATCCACCTCCATTTCCGCTTTGTTAGTTCTACTTCTATGGGCTGCTGTTTGGTCCTCTCCCATAGATCGGTATTTGCGATTTTTTGTGGCCATCTGATCTTTAGAATTTGTTAATAAAGTATTTAATATATCTTTTGTTGTTTTCCATGTTTCGCAGCCGTACAGAAGGATGGTCTTGACATTTGAATTAAATAGTCTGATTTTGGTGTTTAAGTTGATGTTTCTTATTTTCCAAATTGGTGTCATCATTCTTAAAGCTGTTCTCGCTTTCCCTATACGTCATTTAATATCTTGTTCTGATCCTCCTTTTCTGTCCATGACACTTCCAAGACATGTGAAGGAGTCGACTTCTTCTAGAGGAGATGATTTTACTTCCACCTTCGCAAAACTGTTTGTATTTGCCTTTGATACTTTTGTTTTCTTTGTGCTTATGATTAGGCCAGTCTCTGCTGCTCTCTGTGCTGTTTCTGACAGCTTATCTTTCTTATGTAGGTGGTTGTGAGACAGAAGTGCAATGTCATCAGCAAAATCTAAGTCATCTAGTTGTTCTGTCAGTTTCCATTGAATTCCATTTCTTCCATTTGTGGTGGTCTCTCTCATGATGCGGTCAACTGCCAGTAGGAATAAGAATGGTTACAATAAACATCCCTGTCGAACCCCAGTAGTAATGTCAAAGTGATCTGTAAGTTGACCTTCATGCATTATTCGGCTCTTCATAATGTTTATGTGTTCTTAATGATGTTAATGAGTTTCTCATGAATTCCGTAATGGTCCATTAGCCTCCACAAAACTGATCTATCTAGGCTATCAAATGCCTTTTGATAGTCAATAAAAACACAACAAAAATGATGTGTTTCACTCCAGTGATTGCTCCAAGATGATACGTAAGGTCAGAATATTATCTGTTTTCGCGAAATCCCGCTTGATTATCTGGCAGCTTCTGATCGACATCCTTCTTCATACGTTCCAAAATTATTCTGTTCAAGACTTAACCTGGTACTGATAAAAGCATTACTTGTATTCCTGTGTAGTTATGACGGATGCTGAGGCCGCCTTTCTTCGGTAGCTTTACGAGATGTCATTCCTTCTAGTCTTGTGGTATATCTTCCTCTCTCCAGATCTCTCCAATCAAGTCACACAGCATCTGTGTTGATGTTTCTCTGTCTGCTTTAAGAATATATGCCGGTATATTATCTGGGCCTGGTGCTTTGTTATTTGTCAATGTGTTGATAACTTTGGTGATTTCGGTTCTGGTTGGTTGGTTGCAATTGATTGGTAACATGTCTCTAGATGCGCATGTTGTGGAGGTGGCTGATGGTTTAACACATCTTTGAATGAAATGTTCAACCCATCTTTTCATTTGCTCCTCTGTTGCTTTCAGTGTGTTCCCATCTTTGTCCTTTACTGGTCTGTCGCCTTTATTGGATTTGTTAACATTCTGATGTTATCATACAACCCTTTAATGTTGTTTTTACTTTAGTTTAATAATATTTAATTGCAAATAAACAAAAGGATTGGACACAAGTTAAACCAACTTAGTGCAAGTCATCTCCTTACAATATAAATATAATCAAACGACATCAAGGCAAATAATAATTAACATAATAATTTACATTTTTTTGAAACAATATTTTGAATGAAATAGAAAATCTAGACAAGAAAAAAAATACAATAGAAGAAATTGGCTGAGATCAAGAACTGACTTGTACCTAAAAACGTTTAGTTTGATTGATATATGATCGAACCTTTTGAAATATAGATGAATTTGTCTGGTCATCGTAGTCATCATTTCCGAAAAGTAAAATTTCGATTTGAAAATTATTAATATCAATACCACTGAGCAAGACTGTTCACTGGTTTATGTACAATGGACATTCAATGAAAAAATGGAAAGCATCTTCATATGGAGATCCACAATTACAGCTTGGATTACTTATAACATTTATTCTTTTTAGATCTGCATTTAGTGAGCTACACTGATACCTAAGTCTGGTATGTAGGATATTCAATTTCCTAGGACCTTCACCAAAGTACTCCGGAGCTTTAAAACTCTCCTTTTTGATTCTTTTTTTGAAAATTGATAATGTAGGGGAATTACGCACAGATAAATTTAATTTATTCCAAAGTCTAACAGACGACGAGACAAAAGAGTTGTCGAAAATTCTTAACCTACATCTAGGAGTAACATTGTTATCACTTGTCCTTACATTATATGTATTAATATCGGAAGTTAGGGGAGGGAGACAATTACTCAGGTATTCAGGACACATTCTATGATGCATTTTATAGAAGGTTGTTATTTTTCGACATTGTCTCCTATTTATTAGAGGATCCCAACCTGTTTCAAACTATAGCGACTCTTTACTAGCAAATTTTGGTAACCCTGTTACTATACGTGCAGCTTCTAATTGGACCTGTTCAAGCTTTTCAGCATCTTTATTATAACACCCAGTATTTACTGGCTGCTTCTTCTGCTTCCAAGGTTTTATTGGAGATAAATTCTCGCTTATCTCGTCTAGCACTATTCTTCAAAGCTTTTTCTGCCTCAGAGTACTCCTTTTGTGCTTTTTGCTTTGCTGTCCTTGTCTTGCTGTTGTTCAAGGCTTCTTTCATTTCTTTTCTTTTGTCAACTTTTACCAGTGTCTCCGGTGATACCCTTCTTGATGTTTCCTGTTTCGTTCTCTGGCTGTTGCTTCGCATGATGAAATAAGCACTTCTTTAATTCTTTCCAATAACCTCTGGTGACAGTTGATCAACACCCCTGATGTTCAGGATGGCAAACCGGTTTCTAATATCAATCGTTTCCCTGAAGCATCTGCACCTCTTTTGACTCTCACGTCTTGAAGGCTTCGTCTGAACCTTCTTGAATTACAGACATGGTCTATTTGATTTTCTGTTCTCATATCTGGAGAAACCGATTTTGCTAGGTGGCATGGTTTGTGTGGCAAAACTGCTCCTCCAATGACCAGGTTGTACGTAGCACTAAAACTAGCAAATAATTCCCCGTTCTCTTTCAAAGTGCCTAGACATAAAGATACGCTTACATTATGTTAATTTCAAGTAGCTAATCATATAGTGCCTATAGAAGTTGGAAGATGGCAAATCAAAGCAAGAGAAAATAGAATGTTTTATGTAATATATGTAGTGATGCAGAAATAGGTGATGGCTTTCACTTTGTTTTGCAATGTAAATCTTTAAAAAAAGCGTTTACTTAACAATATTCACCGAACTATTGTTGTAAATAACCAATACACTGAAATTCAAAAAACTGTTTCAGTGTGTGAAACTTTGTAGGTTATCACAACAAATTGGGTTCTCGTCGAACGGTTTATGTAAGAAGGTTAGCGTATACTAGTAATTGGATTAGTCCGGTTGAGAAAAATGTAAATAAATTATTTATTTAAGAAACATTGCACGGTTCAGAGTAATGTTTAGGTACGGTTTTTGAATTTTGAACATAAATCAACCTAAACATTATCAATATTACTAGGGGTGGTTATTAAGAATTATCATTCAGCGAAATTCTCCAGATAATTAAAATTTAAGTTATACATATGCTTATTGTATATTATACATATACAAGTGTTTATTTATTGTAAATATATGTGTATTTTAGTTGGTCTCTACCTAATTATGTTTATTGATAGTTTTTAGAGAATAAAGAATCTGGAAATCCTGAACGATTTGACGTCACAATATAAACCTCCAAAAATAAGGTCATTTTTTAAAACTTTCTATCTGTTTTATAGCGGTTATTTTACGGAAGAAAAATGTTCTTAAATTCAACCAATATTAAAGATCAGGATATCTTCCACTTGTTTGAGAAATTCTTCTTCTTTTTCCCTGGTTTCACATGGGAAAAGAGAGAATTTCTCACACACGTATAGATATTTAAGTGGACACATGACTAATATGTTATATTACCCAACTCCCCCCACCGACTATTTTTTCGTACCTCAAAAATAGTCGGTAGTGGAGTTGGGTAATATAACATATTAGTATTGTGTTTAAAAAAAAACAGCCAGAGGTGTTAAAAAGTTACACAGAAAAAGTTATAAAAATTTTTAATTACCCGGGAGTACACCGAATGGAAAAAAGTTATTTTGGAAAAGTGAGAAAAAAAAATATCCGGTAGGTCAGCGAAGAAAAGAATTTTTATTATTTAAAAATGGTGCTTACAAATTTAACAAATAAATTAGCAGATGAATTACATCGCAGAGTTGTAAGTGTTTTTCCCAAAAGACGTGTTTATGTCAATTCAATAGATCAAACATGGGCAGTTGATTTAGTAGATATGCAAAAATATTCAAATCAAAATAAACATTATAAATATTTATTGGCGGTTATAGATGTATTTAGTAAATATGGGTGGTTAATTCCATTGAAAAATAAAACAGGAGTGACTGTAAGTGAAGCATTTAAAACATTATTTAAAGAAAGAAAACCAATGTACATTTGGTCGGATAAAGGATCAGAATTCTATAATCGGCAAGTAAAAGAATTGTTAAAAGATAATAACATAAAATTATATTCAACTGAAAATGAAGAAAAATCTAGTGTAGTTGAACGCTGGATAGGAACGATGAAACAACATATGTATAGATATTTTACTGCCTCTGGAGCATTTAAATATTATGATGTATTGGACAGATTAGCTAAAAATTATAATAATACAGTTCATTCTTCAATTAAAATGACACCGGTTGAAGCAAGTAAATTAAAAAATCAATCAAGAGTGTATAAAAATTTATATCCAGAAAAAGATTTAATCCAGTCAAAAAAACCTAAATTCAAAATAGGAGATAGAGTAAGAATAACAAAAAAAAAGGTCATTTTGAAAAGGGTTATACTACTCGTTGGACAAAAGAAATATTTGTAATTGAAAAAGTTTTGAATACAAACCCTATTACTTATAAAATAAAAGATTTAAAAGGAGAAAAAATTATAGGTTCTTTCTATAGTCAAGAATTACAGATGACTCAGTTTTAAATTTTTATCATATTTCTTTTTTTAAAAAATGACAGAAGGAAAAATCTGTACGAAATGTAAAGAATATAAACTATTAATTGAGTATCATAAAAATAAATTTAAACCATTAGGTGTAAACTCACATTGTATACAATGTAGAAAACAATTAAAAAAATACATTATCAAAATAATCAAGAAAAATATAAACAATCTTATCAAGAATTTATGGAAAGAAATCCAGATTATAAAAGTAATTATTATTTTAGAAATAAAATGTAATAATTAAAAATCTTTCTTAAAAATGGCTCTTAAAAATAAAAATTATGTTAAAGAGCTTATCAACAAAAGTGGTGTTAATATAGATAATTGATTTAAATAGATTAAACCAGATGTTAAAAGATTAGTTTTATCATTTCCTAATGTGAAATTTAATCTTATTATAAAAACTATTTATTCAAAACCTATAGCTATAGACGCTGAAAAAATAGAAAGACATTATAACAGTGGATTAATAAGACTTAACACACAAAATGAATTTAATAAAATATATAATTCTATTATAAAAAATTATAAAGTATGGGAAGAAGAACATCAGGGAAAAGAATCTGGTTTAATATTTTATGAAATAGAAAACACAGAAGTTAAAGTTGTTAAAGTAAGAAGTTTAAATGGATCTTCTTATTTTAATATAGGAATAAAATTTAATAGTTTATTAAATATACAAAATAATGATGACTACTGTTTTGCTTATAGTGTAATTGCAGGAATACTATATAAATTAAAAGAAAAAACCGATGAACATAAAGAATATTCCGATATATTTAAAAAAAAAATGAATAAAAACCCCGCAAGAGCATCAATTTATAAACCTTTTTTAGATAATATTAATATAAAAAATATTAAATTTCCAGTAAGTATAAATTCAATTGAAACATTTGAAAAACAAAATACAAATATAGCTATAAATGTATTTGGAATTGAAAAAGAACTTTTTAATACTGATGATAAAAAATTTAGTAAATTAAATCAAGAAAAAAATTTACGAAATATATATCCAAAATATAGAAGTGAATTTAAAGATAGAGATTATGTTATAGACCTATTATATGTTAGTTTAGATGATAAAAAACATTATTGTTTAAT
>MJUU01065134.1:47305-77685 GCA_002080025.1 Modiolus philippinarum | reverse complement strand
CATATTAAACATGTATTCATCACACATATTTAGTGCATAATTACGTACTTCTTTTTGGAATTACAAGAAAGAGAAATCCACATCGACTTTACTTGGCATGCTCACTGTTTTTCGACTATATATTTGATAATTGTAAGATGCAATCGAATGGACCCCCAAATGATGGTAAGATTATCTTTGATTCTTTAAATGAAAGTTTAGATTTTTTAAGTATACTTGGAGGCCATCCAAAACAACAGCAGTAGAAAACCGAAGGAACAAAGAACAAGATTACATAAATCAAAGTCCAGAGACAAGGCAAAAGTAAGAAAAGACACTACACACCCATAAACACATACAAACACAACAAATACAACCACTAACAGTATGAACTCTAAAAATTAGAGTGACATCAGGTGCTCCGAAGGGTCCTGCTCTGTATACAACACCCGTCACACTATCAGTGGGGCAATCCAGGGTAAAGTGATAAATGTCTTGTTATTCCAACCTGGAAACTTCAATTTTATAGTTTAAACCACAGCCACCCCTCTCTTTAACGCCACATTTGTCTTCTGATATATTTATTTACCTTTTTTGCCTAAAAAAATTAATAATGAGAGAAAAAGAGACCGTAAAAAATAAAAATAATTTTCTCTTTTAAATAGTAGTTTTATATAAAAAAATATAATTGAATCCCTGTCGCGTTTAAAGGCATATTTAATGGTACAATGTTTTTGTTCCATTATGTCCTGTTATCACTGTGATACATTATTTTGGTGTTATGACGTTGGTCGTGTTATTTTTGTGTGGCCTTGTTTTGGTGCTATGATGTTAATTTTGGTTGCGTTATCACTGTAATGCCTTGTTTTGATGCTATGATGTTTTGGTTGTGTTATCTTTGTGTTACACTGTTTTGGCTTTGTTATCTCTGTGATGGCTTGTTTTGAAGGCTGTGATGTTTGGTTGCGTTATCTACACGTGGCCTTGTTCTTGTACTATGATATTTTGGTTGTGCTATCTCTGTGAGGCCTTGTTTTGGTACTATGATGTTTTGGTTGTGTATCTCCGTGAGGCCTTGTTTTGGTACTATGATGTGTTGGTTGTATTATCTCTGTGAGGCCTTGTTTTGGTACTATGATGTTTTGGTTGTGTATCTCTGTGAGGCCTTGTTTTGGTACTATGATGTTTTGGTTGTGTTATCTCTGTGTGGCCTTGTTTTGGTACTATGATGTTTTGGTTGTATTATTTCTGTGATGCCTTGTTTTGGTTGTGTTATCTTTGTGTGGCCTTGTTTTGGTACTATGATGTTTTGGTTGTGTTATCTCTATGAGGCCTTGTTTTGGTACTATGATGTTTTGGTTGTGTTATCTCTGTGATGCCTTGTTTTGGTACTATGATGTTTTGGTTGTGTTATCTTTGTGTGGCCTTGTTTTGGTGCTATGAAGTTATTTTTGGTTGTATTATCTTTGTGTTACATTGTTTTGGCTGTGTTATCTCTGTGATGACTTGTTTTGAAGGCTATGATGTTTGCATGTGTTATCTCTGTGTGGCCTTGATTTGGTACTATGATGTTTTGGTTTTGATATCTCTGTGTTGCCTTGTTTTTGTGCTTTGATGTTTTTGATTATGATATCTCTGTGCTGCCTTGTTTAGGTTATCTTCGAGTTGCCTTGTTTTTGGTACTATGTTTTGAATGCGTTATTTATCTGTTGTCTTCTTTCTGTACTATGATGCTTTGGTTGATTTATCTCCGTGTTGACATGTTTTGGTTGTGTTGTCTCCGAGTTGCCTTGTTTTGTGCAATAATGTTTTGGTTGTGTTATCTCAGTATTTCCCTGTATTTGTTGTATGTTATTTAAGTTGTAATATTTCATTGTTGTATTGTTTCTGTTCTACTTTGTTTTGGATTTTGTTAGCTCTGTATTGGGTTGTTTTTCAATGTGGTTCTCATTGTTACCATGTTTTTGGCACTGTGATGTTTTGAACTGTTATCTTTTTGTCGCCATTTTTCTTTGTTCCATGTTCTTTTGAGGTGTGTTATCACGGAGTCGCATTGTTTTATTTTTGAGTTGTGTTATTTCTGTGTTTGATTGTTTTGGTACTTTGATGTCTAGGGCTATAATTGTTGCCTTGTTTTGTTGGTTCCATGATGCTTTGGATTGTATTATCTCTGTGTTGCCTATTTTATTTCTATGTTGTATTGGATTGTGGTATTTATGTGTTGTCCTGTTTTCTGTGTTTTTTTTTGCAATGCTATCTTTATATTACGTTGTTTTTGGCACTGTGATGGTTTAAGCTATGTTATCTTTCTGTTCCCCCTTTTCTTTGTTCTGTGTTCTTTTCAGTTACGTTATCCCTGAGTCGCCTTGTTTTATTACTATGCTTTCAGTTGTGTTATTTCTTTGTTTCATTGTCTTGGTACTAAAAGGTAGTGACATATATCACCTAAGACTAGACCCTCGGTCACTATTCTTTTTTTTCTAAAATGTAATTCAATATATTGACCTCAGTATCAGACTGAACGGATATTCAAATTCGTTAGTAAACATGGAAAAGACTATAGGTAGATGTTGATGTGTAATTGTCGAAAATTTAGCTTGAATTTCTGTGTATTGCAGATATAGAACCAGCGCCACCGTATGAGCCACCAAGGTATGGTGCTAGTTCACATGCATATGGTGGAAGAGCATATCCGGCTGCTTCTGATAGCTTCATGTATAACAGAGCAGCATATCCTGAGCTGCCAGGGTTCTATGATGAATATGGCAATGAAAATATAAAGATGATGGAAATTAATGCTAGACACAAAATGCAACAAAGAAATCAAACGCGTCATATAGAAAGATCGGTAATTTTAATTTTTCTTGTTTAATGTCAAGCAAATACACATGCATAAAGATAAGGATCTAACTTGTTTGTTTTTTGCTCATATGTATAAAAGGGGACGGCCATTTGATTTTCGGGGGGGGGGGTGGTTCTTGAGCGATTTTGCCTTGAAAAATTATTTATCATCTTGAAAATCTCGAACAAATTATCTATTATTACTAAAAGTAACATCAAATTATTCATTTGCATTCGCAACAAAAATTTATTCTTCGAATCAAAATCATTTTTTTTCATGACAAGAAGAATTGTAATATTTATTTTCACTGGCAGCAAGATAAGATTATTTATTTAGAAATTGCTCAAGTAGGGTTTCAATTGACAAAGTAGTTTCAGAGAAGTTTCACATAGGTTTAAATGTTAAATTATGTTCCCTGCTAGGCACTATTGGATTAGATGTGGATATGCCAGACACTCTTTTGAAGGTCTTTTGAAGGTAAGACCCAAGAATTATTATGATCAAGTTTGTATCCAGATGGCATACTTAAGACTGAGGAGAAGATATCTGAATGATTTTCTGTTAGGATTAATGTAAAACTATGGTGGCCATCTTGGATTAAAAGAGGAAAGACCAAACAGCATTTTTAAAAGTGTGATTATTGTGATAAAGTTTGGCCTAGTTGTTTAATAGACTTGTCCCAATAGAGTCCAGCATTATGCTGTTCATCACTGGTGGCCATCTTTGATTCGGATTTGACATATTGGAGTTTATCATTGAAGGGAACTGCCAAAGAACTATTATGAACAAGCCATTTTCAGATTTGTCCTGCAGTGTCTAGGAAAAGATGTTTGAATGAGTTTTCCCAAAAAGGTCCAATGTTCCCTCTGGGTCCGGTGTAAATTATGCTCCTGTTGTGGCCATCCTGGATTAGATAAAGACATACCAAACACTGCAAGGACTATTGTAATCAAGTCAGGTTCCGATTGGCAGTTTAGTTTCAGAAGATCTTTAATGAGGTTTTCCAAGTATCCAATGTGAAGCTTTGTACTCCGCTGGCAGCCATCTTGATGTAGATACAGACATGATCACTTTTAAAGGGGACAACCCAAAGACTTTTGTGATCTGTTTGATAGTTATTGGCTTGGAGGTTTCAGGGAGGAAGATCTTCGAGTGTTCCCATAGGGTTCAATGTTTAACTATGTTCCAAGCTATAGCTGCCATCTTGGATTCGATGTGGAAATGTAGAAAAGGACCATCGAAAGAACTATTGTGACCAATTTTGGTTTTAATTTGTTTACAAGTGCTTGAAGAGATGTTTGGTTCCAATGTTAACTTATGTTCATCTCTGGCAGACATGTTGGCTTAGATGCAAACATGCGTGACAGTATTTTAAATGGGTCTTTCAAGGGACAACTATGGCCAAGCTTGATTCAAATTGACCCAGTGGTTTTACCGGGAAGGATCTTTGAAAGTGTTCCCATAGGTCTAATGTTAGAATATGTTTCTGGTTAGTGGCCATCTTCAATAAGGGGGTCACCAAAGAACTGCTGTGACCAACTTAGGTTCAAAATGGCTCAGAGGTTCCTGAGAAGAAGTTTGAATGAAATGTTAATGACAGACGACAATGGATAGACACAATGCAAAGTCTTGTTTTCTATCAATGTCTTTATCTGATTTTATAACACTGATATTTTTGGTGTGTAGATCAAACACTTTAATGTCTGCCCTTGTTTAATCCCATAACAAACTGATTTTTTAGCTGTAATGCTTTATGGCAAGTTTCATCTATAACAATGCCTGATTTGCTGGGAAAAGTACCTACTGAGTACTCTTTCTGCAGATTACAATTAATAAATCTTTGGAAATCGTCCGAGATAACCTTTGGTTGATTACTTCATTGTCATAATTCTAGAATCGAACCCCTCAAACTCATATAATAATAAAGCTTGTTGGATGCAGAAAATTTGAAGGCAAGCCTTGGTGAACTTAAGAGGATAAAGCTAAGTGAACTAAGGTTGTTGGAATTCTTCATTAATTGTATTAATCATGTCATGCAGAATTATCTTATAGCTTGAATTATTTTAATTTCAGGAACTGGTAACTATAAGAACACGAAGTAAGGGAGGTAAATGTGGACTTATTTTCTTCTTTGTGTTGTCTCTGATTATTGTTGGTGGATTCATAGCTTTAGTGTTTTATGTTGTTTCCTCTCGTACATAAACACAATGGAGAGATAGACTACAGTGTATGGTATAGTATAAACAGAATACATTCAATATGACTTGGAAAGGGAGGTAAAATACATCAAAATACAGGCAAATTTGTTATTTATCATGTAATATTTCCAATTTGTATATATTCTTATAGGAGAATGTATGATAAGGTCAAGGACTATATTTGGCCAGAGACATATAGCTACATCTATATGTCTCTGTGTATCTTTGGCCTGCAAAATAAAGTAGATCAAATTTGCATCAAGTTGCTTTTGATTTGATGAATAGATGTGTAATTTTTTTCTTATCAGTTCCCTCAATGCTATGAAATTTACTTTCCAAATAAGGCAAAATGAGCAAATATGTCTGTTTGACATATTTTAACTGACTACATAAAGAGCATATTCTTCCCACTAAAACTTGTTTTATTGAATAAATTCATATATCCTGAAATTTTACACTCGATAACATCCAACTAAATAATTTACCTCATTAAAAGGGCTAATACATACTCCTTTTCTCCGGTAATATTTTGATTAGAGTTATCTTTCTTTAGTTAAGAAACTGGAATTTAAAAATTTTGGCATATTTATGTTCCTCTTGACTAGACCTATGCAGTTGCCAATTATGATAAGTGTATCTTAAAAAGTTAAAAAGTTTTAGCCAAGGTTAAAGTTTCAGAGTGCAGCATGTCGAACACTGAAATTTGAACAAGTGTAATTCAAAATGAATGAGGACTCCAATGGACACAATAAAGAGCTTGATACAGTAATTAAATAGACACAATAAAGAGCTTGACCAAGTAATTAGCTGCACTCAAACTAAGGAAAATAAAAATCAGCCCTTTTGAATTCCTTATATATATCAGAAATGGTAAGAGGTATGTCAAATTGGTCAACATACTACTTTAACTATATGATAAGAGGAATCCAAAGAAAGGAACCCCGTTAAAATCCAATCCAAAAATAAAAGATTTTACATATTCTGAAAATTGTAATAAGGGCCCCACATCGAGATGCGGGTTCCCTATAGTTTTCACTTTGTCCGTCCGTCTGTCCGTCCGTCTGTCCGTCAACAATTTTTTTTGGTCAAAGTTTTCTGGGCTTTTACAGGTGGGAATGATTTCATATTTGGTCTGAAGCTTTATGATGATGAGTTGTATCGTGTAAGCAATTTTCAGGTTTGCTGTGCCACTACTTCCTGTTTGCCGATACTTTAACTTTTTATTTTACCACTCCATGGATGAAAATTTTCTCAAAGTTTTCTGGGCTTCTGCACACGAGAATGATTTCATATTTGGTCTGAAGCTTTATGATGACGAGTTGTACAGTGTAAGCAATTCTAAGGTTGGCACTGGCTAGAATTACCTGGAAATGTAATCCTTATAAAAATAATTATTGCTACCCGAGACCGGAACAGAGACTAATTATGGAACCATCACCGGATACGGACCTGTTTTAAATAAAGTAACAATAATTTTTATCCTTATTGTTACCTGGCGTTATTGTTACCTGATATCTTAAGTTAACTTGACACTTATTTTTATTATATTGTAAAATGGGTGAATAGAAATATTGTTTCAAATTACGAAATGTACAATACAAAGAAAATTGAATGAAAAAAGCAAATAAATGTTGATAAACTAAACGAGTTTTGTCTTTATATATAAATCTTAAACAGCCCTTATTTAAAAAGATTTCACTCCTATTATATGAAAACATGGCGTTCTACATGTCAGACAGGGCAGTGGATTTTTTATTGGGGCAAATTCGATCCTTTTGACGAATTTGAAAATAAAAGGAGGTTTTACCAGGACACAAAAATAGTATGCGATGGCCGTCTAGAATAGTATCACCTTACGTGTGCTGGACTAAAAAATCAACCAAAATCAACAAACTGGATGTGCAGGAAATGTCTCCAGAAATACAAAAATTATCTGGGGTATAATTTTGTATTGATCGCATTTCAATACTGATTAGTTACTCTTTAAAGCAAATAAATTTGTAATTGTGTTGAATTCCTCTGATCAGGTAACAATAACGCCAGGTAACAGTAAGGATGAAAATTATTGTTACTTTTTTTAAAACAGGTCCGTATCCAGTGAAGGTTCCATAATTAGTCTCTTTTCCGGTCTCAGGTAACAATAATTATTTCTATTAGGATTACTTTTCCAGGTAAATCCAGGTAATCGTAGCCAGTTGGTTTAAGGTTTGCCGTGCTACTGCTTCCTGTTTGCCATACTTTTAGATTTTTATTATACCACTCAATGGATGAAAATTTTTCTTCAAAGTTTTCTGGGCTCTACATGTGGGAATGATTTCATGTTTGGTTTGAAGCTTTATGATGATGAGTTGTACTGAGTAAGCAATTTTCAGGTTTGCTGTGCCACTACTTCCTGTTCGCCTATACTTTAACTTTTTATTATACCACTCCATGGATGAAAATTTCCGTCAAAGTTTTCTGGGCTTCTACATGTGGGAATGATTTCATGTTTGGCCTGAAGCTTTATGATGATGACTTGTACCGTGTAAACAGTTTTCAGTTTTGCCGTGCCACTACTTCCTGTTTGCCGATACTTTTACTTTTAATTATACCACTCTATGGATGAAAAATTTTCGTCAAAGTTTTCTGGGCTTCTACAACTGGGAATGATATGATATTTAGTCTAAAGCTTCATGATGATGAGTTGTAACATGTAAGGTATTTTAAGGTTTGCCATGCCACTACCATCTGTTTGCCGATACTTTAACTTTTTATTATACCACTCTATAGATGAAAATTTTCGTCAAAGTTTTCTTGGCTTCTACAACTGGGAATGATTTGATATTTGGTTTGAACCTTTATGAGGATGAGTTGTACAGTGTAAGCCATTTTCAGGTTCGCCATGCTACTACTTCTTGTTTGCTGATACTTTAACTTTTTATTATACCACTCCATAAATGAAAATTTTTTGTCAAAGTTTTCTGGGCTTCTACATGTGGGAATGATTTCATATTTGGTCTGAAGCTTTATGATGATGAGTTGTACAGTGTAAGCAATTTTAAGGTTTGCCGTGCTACTACTTCCTGTTTGCCATACTTTTTGATTTTTATTATACCACTGATCAATGGATGAAAATTTTTCTTCAAAATTTTCTAGGCTCTACATGTGGGAATAATTTCATGTTTGGTTTGAAGCTTTATGATGATGAGTTGTACTGAGTAAGCAATTTTCAGGTTTGCTGTGCCACTACTTCCTGTTTGCCTATACTTTAAACTTTATTATACCACTCCATGGATGAAAATTTTCCGTCAAAGTTTTCTGGGCTTCTACATGCGGGAATGATTTCATGTTTGGTCTGAAGCTTTATGATGATGACTTGTACCGTGTAAACAATTTTCAGGTTTGCCGTGCCACTACTTCCTGTTTGCCAATACTTTGACTTTTAATTATACCACTCTATGGATGAAAATTTTTCATCAAAGTTTTCTGGGCTTCTTCAACTGGGAATGATATGATATTTAGTCTAAAGCTTCATGATGATGAGTTGTAACATGTAAGGTATTTTAAGGTTTGCCATGCCACTACTTTCTGTTTGCCGATACTTTAATTTTTTATTATACCACTCTATGGATGAAAATTTTCGTCAAAGTTTTCTTGGCTTCTACAACTGGGAATGATTTGATATTTGGCGTAAAGCTTCATGATGATGAGTTGTATTGTGTAAGCTTTTTTCAGGTTTGCCGATACTTTTTAACTTTTTATTTTAAAATATTTTCATAAACAAATGTTGATAATTTGGTACAAAGGAAGTGACTGCCTATTGCGGGGCCCTTCTGCGTTCAGTAGTACATCTAGTTTCAGCCCTTTTGACCCCCTGTAGCTGGGAAACGGTAAGAGTTACACCAAATCCATTGCCATACTACTGACAGCTTATATCAAGAGAAATCCAAAGAAAAAAATCCCATCAAAATCTGAAGAAAAATGAAATATTTAGATAATCTGCAAATTTGCAATTTTATCCCTATTTGGCCCCTCATAGCTTGGAAAATAAACATGATGTAAAAAATCTGATTGCGAAGCTCTATATTTGTTTTCAAAAGGAATCCATTGCAAAAAACTGCATCAAAATCGGACTAAAAATAAATAAAATGAAATTTTTGAAAATCGCCCCTTTTGGGCCCCATTTATCTCGTGAATGGTACATGCCACGTAAAATCCGATCGCACACACCTTATAGGAAATTCAATTAGGAACACACTGAAAGAAACCCTATCAAAATCCATTAAATAATATGGCAATTTAGGCAGTGGCTATTCGACCGGATCCGGTTTAATATAGTCTATGGGCTATTCGACCGGACCTGATTATATTGGCAATTTACCTGGAGTCAAGAAATAAAAAAGACGCATGTTCAGTCAGAATTACAACTCCAAATTGATAGATATATTATATAACATAATTTCGTTAATATCTTTAATTTCTTCTGTCCATGTTTTTTTTTTCATTTTGGTTTCGTTTTTTTTTTTGTATCCAATATTTATACATGATTTTTTAGCAAAATTTTCAAAGATATTAGTTAATTTTTCAGTAGCAATGTCATTGTCATTGCTTTTATTTTCAAATTTAATGTTTCTTGAATAGTTTGACTGACTTTCATTTAGTGTAATGAAACCGTTTATCTTTTGATACTGATTCCCATTTATATGTATATTCAATATCTTTAAAATTGCGTGTATATTTTGTATTACATTTTTTCGTAACAATTAATATGCACTGATATTTGAGAGTGATCTGATATATATGTAGGGTTATGAACCTGAATTTTTTTTTGGTCCATGTTGGTCAGAGCATTTGAGTTTTTGTTTCTCTGGTTAAAACTCGAGCGTTAGAATACAGTACATCTTGTTACTCTAACAGAATTTCCAAATATTGTCATGTTAAAAAAAATCATACATTGGAAGAGATGGCCGTAAAGTAAAAGAGAACCAAACTGTCAGTCTAAAACGATAATCCTGGGACCATGGTAACACCGGAAAACAAAGAAACAAAGATGTAACATGAGTACAGCACAGAAAAGAAGAGTGAAGACACACACACATGCCAAGATTGACAACACTGACCCAAGAAAAACCATTGGTAAGATCAGATGCTAGAGTTTGTAATAGCTCTGGAAAATGCAATACTATGCAATACCCTTGTTGTAAATCAAATATTCCCTTCTCTACCAAATGTCACCGAGTTCCGCAAATTATTACAACAAATAAACAGTTACATTAGACTTATTCAATGTGTCGTTCTATTGTTTTTATAAAATGAAAATGCTGTGAAATACCCCGTTCCGCTTCGAATGTCAGTAATATCTAGAACCCTAACAAAATATCCAGTATTATTCTGGATCGTACTAGAAATTCAGTAGGATTCAGAATCCTACTAGTATAAATCTGGATATCTCAATTTCTCCTAGGAGAAATTAGAATTCCAATTTGTACTGGATTAAATCTAGTACAAATCAGAATTCTAATTTGTCCCAGCAGAAATTAGAATTCCTATATGTACTAGGAGGATTCTGTATCCTACTGGATTCCAATTTGTACTGTAAGATATATATATATATTCACTGACCAAATATATTGTGTATAATAGTACATTCTAAGTAATCAAGTTCAAACTTGTATTGTTTTCTACCTGAGTTCCTTAATTAATACAATAACACCTCATAATGTGTCCCTTAATCTTCAGGTAAAGTACCTGCTAATTAGACAGATCCGGTCGAATAGCCTATGGGCTATTCGACCGGGTCCGGTTGAATAGCCACTGCCAAATAATAAATATTCTACAGCCAAATATGTGAAAACACCCAATTTTGCCCTTTTCGGCTCCTTTTTTAAAAACAGGAGGGGCCAAAATTACCAAAACCCATCCCAGCCTTCCTTTTGTGCCAAAGAACACTCTTTTAAAATTTCAGAAGGATTGGTCAACTGGAACTTAAGTTATTGACAAAAAACAAAAGTGTCTACAGCGACGACGACGACAACAATAACGACGATGACGAAGACAGTGCCATACCATTATGCGACCTCAAGTTTTTTGAGGTCGTATAAAAATGTTGAAATTATAAAAAAAAAATATGATGCAGCTACCTTTTGGCAAATGCAGGCAGGGCATAAGAAACATTTCTTTTTAATGGCATAAAGGCTGGCTGATTATACTCCCAAATTTCTTTACTCTAGTGGATATATATATATAGAATAATGTAAGTTTTGTTTTTGATACTAAAAAATATTGTTAAAAATAATGGATGAGCCCACTTGTGTGCAAGTCTATTATTGGAGACAATATTTGAAGTATTAGAAACAAAACTTTTACTATTCTTTTTATTGGTAATTGATGAAATCATTCAATAAAAGAAATTTTGACAAATGAAATCCAATTTTCGAGAAATCAAGAAATCGATTATTGATTAGTAAAATAATTTGATAATTCCGAACAGTTTTTATAGATGCTGATTTCTTTGTTTATATTGAGGCGTTGATTGACAAAGTAGGCATGGCCTAACAGACATTTTGCCAATATTTTGTAGTATTCTGGCAGTAGCAAATACTGAATATATTTGCCTCATGAGATCAAATAAAACTCATTCAAATTACCGATAACTAGCAATAAACAATTCTTATATAAAATTACTTGTGTGTACATATCTATTTAGACAAATATACTGGACAAAGTTTTATAAGACATGCTATAAATTTTTCATTTTGTCTGTCAGATTAAAACCTGAACATTTTGTATCAACTTCTGTAACTTTCATTTTAGATCATTATATTTTCAAATGATTAGCCTTTGTATTGATTTATATGAGTTTTCCTAGCAAATCAGACCTCCAGATCAAAGAATTTGTAAATTGTGTAAGATGAGTTTCACTTTATAATGAAGTGTACTTCTTAACAACAAGAATGACTAGAACTTGATTATAATTTATCTTCAACAATGCCTTCTTTTTATTAAATTTATCAGACCAAGAAAAATTCTAATTCATTTTAACTAAATAATGAATTTGAAGCTGAGTATGAGTTATCTCCCATATACCATAGTTCTTTCAAATACTTGTTAGTACTATGTTGAAAAATCAATGTGTGAAATAAATTTCCATATTTCTGTTTATGTAATGTGTATTGATGATAGTCCAGTATTTGGATTTTAATTTCAATAAAAATTCACTTACTTAGTATACTTACTTCAATAATAATCTAGGTAAAAAAAAACTCAGAATTACTCATGTAACTCGAAGCTTTGGTCCTGATATGAAAGAACTTCATTCACAGGTAATTGTAATGTAGTATACAGAACATAACTGGTGCATGTACCATAAAAAATACAGGAGAAATGGCACCCAAAAACTCAATTTTAAAAATCCTTGAGTAATTGAGGTAGTTGCCACTGTTGATTTCTGACATTTGGTCAGATATGCAGACTCCCCTTTTTCCATAACTTTACATGCAAAATATTTTGCACATGAGCACCCACTTCTCATGTTATATTCAAAAAGCATGTACCTTTAAATAATTTTGGGGGAAAAAAATCAAGAAAATGAAATTATTCTTTCACTCGATTTTCAAAGATTTACAAATTTCTATGAAAACCTAAAAAATTAACATTTTATGTCAAAATTTTAATTACTTGTATTGCATGCATAAGTGTATGAACCTATAATTTTTTTTGCCTATTGTCAACCTCTCTGAATTTTCATTACTTTCATTCAAATGACTATTTACCGAAGTTACTGTAAATTTAAATTCTGCATATGCGCATTTCGACAACTTATGTCTCTTCAGTGCAGATCAAATCTAAACTCAAAAATGTTCAAAAATTGATAAAGAACGCAAAACCAATACGATCTAAATGTAAAGCCAAAATCAACTAAGGACAGAGCTTTGTGTGAGATACTCCTTAGTTTTCAATAAATTTTACCAAAATTTAGATATTGTAAGGTTCAAAATAGAATCGGCTTTCGGGTCAACACCGAAGTACTGACTACTGGGCTGGTGAATACCCTCGGGGACTAACAGTCCACCAGCAGTGGCATCGACCCAGTGGTAACAAATGACTATATACCGAAGTTACTGTAAATTTAAATTCTGCATATGCGAATTTCGACAACTTATGTCTCTTCAGTGCAGATAAAATCTAAACATTTGGAAGACTATAAACTCAAAAATTTGGCAACTACCCTAAGGGCAGTAACTCT
This sequence comes from Modiolus philippinarum, assembly GCA_002080025.1. NCBI lineage: Eukaryota > Metazoa > Mollusca > Bivalvia > Mytilida > Modiolidae > Modiolus > Modiolus philippinarum. The sequence goes on along the minus strand of MJUU01065134.1, from coordinate 64,442 downwards.
AACACAACTATGCACAACAAGGCATTGTGGTTAACTATCATCTGAAGTTTGGCTGCAATTAGATCAAAGATGGCACCAACAAAATGATATGATAGATGGACAGACAAAATACAGAAAAGACAAACACAAAATATATCTATTGAATGTGTATGGTTTCATTAAAATCATCTAAACGAATAAAACTAATATGTATTAAATGCAGTTCTGGTCAATTACATAATACAAATACATAGTATTTTTTAATCTAGAAAAACCTCAGTATCAAATACTTTTGATTTGCAGTTTTTGTTATATAAAAGGACAAGGTGCGATAAGGGGTTGATTTGGCCCAAGATTTCGGTGAATTTTGAAGTTGCACCTCAAGATATTCTTTCATGTTCCTACCAAAGTTGAGATCCCATTTACAGAAAAAATACAAAAGTTAGGACTAATGATGTCACAATAGTTACAGTTCTGACGTCATGAAAATGCTATTTTTGATCATTTTCATAGAAATATACCGAATTTTGCAGCTTTTCGAACAGTTTTCCTAACCGGAAATATCGAGCACACCCAAGAACCAATTAGATAATTTGCCAACTTGTTAGTACAAATCAACAATTGAACCTCTCATATAAATATTTTTGCGGTTCTTGCATGTGCTCTATATTTTCTATACAGAAAAAGTAGTCAAACTAGGTCAAATTTGTCACTTTTCGACAAAATCTTTAGTTTGTCTTACCGTCTACACTCAAAAACTCAACAATCATACATCAATATTTGAGAAATGTTACTGTTTACTGAAAAGCCATGCCCATAGAACATTTCAATGAGAAAATTCTGTGAATTCAACCAAATTTATTTTTCAGGCCAAATAAGGCCCTTATCGCCCCTACTCCTTTAATGAAATTTAATGGTGTAAATGAAATATACAAAAAATTTGTAACAAACATTAAAAAAACAATGTATATTTATAAACAGTTGACCTCAAAATTCACAGGTGCTATCTTTCACAGGGATGTTTTAATGTTCCAAAGTTCAAAATAGGCAGTATCTGAAAAAAACAGAAAAAAACAGTATAAGTATGAAATCGGTGGTAATCAATGAGCAATAACCAAAGAGTTTCTATAAATAAGTCTCAAAGAATTATGATAAAATTAAAAAATCAAAGTTGTTTCCCGCCTAAAAACAACGTCAAAAGAATTCTTGCTCAATTCTTATAGTCATGGAGTTGATGAAAGTAAGTAAAAAAGAACAGTCAGTCTAAGATCAAAGGAACATTGGAAAAACAAAGAAACAAGGACATGAGTATGGCAGAGAAAAGAAATAAGTTCATTCTGCACCAAACTGATGAAGGTGATATATCACAAAAAGTTGAATTTTAAAATTGTTTTAATTATGTTTGTTGTATTTTTATATGTTATTTTCTCATGCTTGTTATGATTTACAATATATTACTGTTAATTGAATTCCAATTAATTGAAAAGTCTTATCTAATCACCTGTCCTAATCACAAATTTTAAATTAATCTGGTCCCCTTCTACCCCTTTTCAGATATCTTTAAAAATTTGGAAAGGGACTCCCTTCCTTCTGTATAATGTATGTTATCAACATTGCTAATAGCTAAACATAGATGTTATTAAAAAGCATGTTTATTGTTATTCTGATCTTTCACCAGTTTCCATAGCAACGTAAAATAATCACAAATACAGTTGAACTTCAATGGCTTGAACTACAATAACTCCATCACCGTGGATGTCTGGAACCAATTTTCAAGTCGATTTGGTCGAGTTTCAACATAGCTCGACCTTGATAGCTCGAATACCCCTCTTGTTCAAACTGTTATCATTGGTCCCTTGGTATTTGAACAATTGAAGTTCGAATGTATAATGCTTAAATGGTAAAACTACATCAAAGGACAAGTGGCATGGATTATTTCTTATTCAAATATGAAGTCCTATTATCGCTTCATAGTCTAATACTCAATAAAGCATGACTGACAAAGCGATTTGTGCACAAGAACGTCATGTTTTGTTGAAATGGCGTCGGCTGAAGACTCAAGAATTTATATGCATTTTGTCATATTAGAATCAAAATAATTTATGTCAGGCCGTGATTTATTTTTTATTTAACCATGGGTTAACCATATTTTCAAAAAATTTTGATGAAAATATGGCTTACCCATGGTTAAATCTCCAATAAACCACAGGCTTCCATTAATTATTCATTTATCCTGAACTAAAGTTTTTGTTCTCCCAGACATTTCACCTCCACTGCTTTTTAGGTCTTCCAATGTTAAATTTAATCTTCACTGATGCAACACAAATTGTAAAAATTTCATCGTTTAATGTAATGTTACTGTTTTAGCATACATTTTGTCTTCTAACTTCAAGATGTATATATGATGAAGTAACTGACAAGAAATTAAATTATTTCTATAAATAAAGAAACAACAACTAAATATCACGCAAACTCAAACAATACATGCCAAGAAATGACCAAAATGGTCTACAGCAAATCTCTTATGGCGGATTTCTCAGATGATTAACATATTTTATTTGCAATTCTTCAATGAACATACCAATATTCCTCTAGTAACACCTATAAAACTCCTTCTAAACTCTTGTCTTTTGTCTGCTAATCAATTACTCAACTTTCTATAGAATTCTATTGTATACCAATTTGTGCTGCCTGAAGGGGTTTACCTTGATACTCCAGTGATGACAAATTGGTATACAAAAGAATTCTATGAAAAGTTGAGTAATTGATTAGCAGACAAAAGACAGGAGTTTAGAAGGAGTTTTATAGGTATTACTAGAGGAATATTGGTATGTTCATTGAAGAATTGCAAATAAAATACGTTAATCATCTGAGAAATCCGCCATAACATGACAACTTTTGTGTAAAGACTTACTTTAAAGAAGACTCTTCTTTTTAAAAGTCCATCTGGTACTGGTCCATAGTGTCGGGAATCATTTGAATTATGCCGATTATCTCCTTCTAACCAAACATGACCTTTTGGGACCTGCCAAGGATTAAAAAAAAATGACATGAAAGGATAGATTCTATATTTCTCTAATTTCTGCTCAGTTTTCACATTTCCTGACAATGTTAGAAACATTTGCTCTCCTCACTAGTTTAAGAACAAGTCTCAAAAAATTTCCTGCCAAATCTATTTAATAATACAATCTTTGATGATTTACAGTAATTGATTAGAGAAACAGTTTCTCCCCACTTTTTTCCAGAAAATATTCAAAGATGATTTATTTCACCTTTTAAATTTTGGGCTGCAACCACATTACTTCATTTAAATCTTCAATTCCAAACACGAAAATAACGAAAATAAAACTGCTGTAAAGAAGATAAGAATAGCAATGTTGTTTTTGAAAATATATGTCATTGTATTTGCAAAAGATAGTTTTTCCTTGTCCTGTATGCCAGCATACCACTACTAGTTTGAACAAAGTAGCCCTACATTAAGAATATATTGGTACCCTTTTTTTTAAACTTACATGATGTTGTTTACCATCTTCATCAAAAACTGTATCTCCTTCCATAGCAACCAGCCGTTTACATATAAATTCCTGTGGAGAAGTTGGCGATCGAGCTATCACAATGTCTCCCCTGTAATTATAATAATATTTAAACATTAAAACATATAGGCCTTTTCAAAAAATCATTTGGTGCGCTCTTTGTTTTTGGGATTTAAATTCAAATACAATGAAACAGTTACGGTAATCAATTCAACACGGTAAGTGTTGTTAATGTTGAACACAGTTCATAACACTGTTCATATTATATTACTTGGTCCTTGTTTACTGTGATATTACCCTTATTTTGTTAGAATTAAAATGTATTTAGTGATTAGTGCGAAATTCTAAGAATATTGTGGTTTTTATAAATAAGCTAAAATGCTACTTGCTCAACAAACAAATTGTACCAGCTGAATAAATATGTATTTTTATAACATTTTGTATCTGATATCACAATGTACTCTTTAATTGTAGTATGCATTATCTTGTGTTTATTCAATATTGTTATTGAGGGCCTCAGGGAAGATTAGTTTGTACTAACTGTGTAACCATCTTTAAATAAAGCTTTTATTATTATTATTATTATTATTATTTAGTTGTGTATTGTCATCCAACTGTACAAGAGATAACTGGAAGTGAAGAGTAGAAAAAAAGAAGGGAAATAGGGAAGGTGTCAAAGAGACAACGACCCAAATAGGAGTAATAACAACTCAAAGCCAATATAAGATCTTCAATAAACATTGAGGAAACCCCACACCCAATGGCAGGTCGGAGTCGGCCCCCTAAATAAAGAGTAACCAAGTTCAGCGAAATAATCACCATCCTAAACTCCTATTGACATAAAGTAAGTAGAAAACAGACAAGACACACAAAGGCTTTAAAAATTTCCTGACTTAGGACAGGCGCAAACCTGCTGCAGCGGGGTTAAACTACCGGTAGTTTTATTGGGCCCAAACCTTCCCCCTATACCCAACATGATAAATAAAAACATAGGTAATCAACGATTACAAAGTTTGCCTTGTTATGGCAAATGGACACAGAAACCCAATTTGGCCAAAGTGCTGATTTACCATCCCTAATGCATATATACAAAGGCTAGATGATCTTACCATGTTCAGTAACTGAATTCGAACATAAACTTGAATGTAAGTCAATCATGCAGAAAATGTAGGTCAAAGTGACCTAATTTTGCTTGCATGCTGACCAGATGCATGCACATGCAAGGTAAGATGATCCTATCATGTACAGTTACTGAGATATCAATGTAAACTTGAATGAAAGTCACTCATGCGGAAAATATAGGTCAAAGTGACATTATTTTGCCTGGATGCTGACCTACCGTCAAAGATGTATGCACATGCAAGGTTAGATGATCGTACCATGTACAGTTACTTAGATCTGAACTCGGACGTAAACTGGAATGTAAGTCGATCATGCGGAAAATATAGGTCATAGTGAACTTATTTTGCCTGGATGCTGACCTATCGCCAAAGATGCATGCACATGCAAGGTTAGATGATCCTACCATGTACAGTGACTGAGATCTGAACTCGGACGTAAACTTGAATGTAAGTCACTCAAGCAGAAAATATAGGTCAAAGNCACGAAAATAACGAAAATAAAACTGCTGTAAAGAAGATAAGAATAGCAATGTTGTTTTTGAAATATATGTCATTGTATTTGCAAAAGATAGTTTTTCCTTGTCCTGTATGCCAGCATACCACTACTAGTTTGAACAAAGTAGCCCTACATTAAGAATATATTGGTACCCTTTTTTTTAAACTTACATGATGTTGTTTACCATCTTCATCAAAAACTGTATCTCCTTCCATAGCAACCAGCCTTTTACATATAAATTCCTGTGGAGAAGTTGGCGATAGAGCTATCACAATGTCTCCCCTGTAATTATAATAATAATAGATAAACATTAAAACATATAGGCCTTTTCAAAAAATCATTTGGTGCGCTCTTCGTTTTCGGGATTTAAATTCAAATACAATGAAACACTTATGGTAATCAATTCAACACGGTAAGTGTTGTTAATGTTGAACACAGTTCATAACACTGTTCATATTATATTACTTGGTCCTTGTTTACTGTGATATTACCCTTATTTCATTAGAATTAAAATGTACTGTGGAAGTACTTTTATTCGTGGGCACCAAATTTCGTGGTTTTCATAAATATCACTATTTCGTAGGTACTTAAATTCGTGGTTTAAAATTGCATACATTACACCTCTATGGAAAAAATGCATTTCGTTGGGAACTTAATTTCATGGTTTAAGCGAACCATGAAATCCACAAAAATTAGAACCCCACGAACAATAGTACTTTCACAGTATTTAGTGATTAAGTTGTGTATTGTCATCCAACTGTACAAGAGATAACTGGAAGTGAAGAGTAGAAAAAAAGAAGGGAAATAGGGAATGTGTCAAAGAGACAACGACCCAAATAGGAATAATAACAACTCAAAGCCAATATAAGATCTTCAATAAACATTGAGGAAACCCAACACCCAATGGCAGGTCAGAGTCAGTCCCCTAAATAAAGAGTAACAAAGTTCAGCGAAATAAACACCATCCTAAACTCCTATAGACATAAAGTAAACTAACTAGAAAAAAAACAAGACAAACAAAGGCTTTATAAATTTCCTGACTTAGGACAGGCGCAAACCTGCTGCAGCAGGGTTAAACAAGTTTTATTGGGCCAAACCTTCCCTCTAGCCAATGTGATAAATAAAAAAAAAAAAGTAACAAAAACAGTTAGCAACAGGACTTCATTGTGAAACTGAAAGAACTAAATAAACGTACATAAACGTACATAAACATGAAATCACAAAAGACTACTTGCAGTTAACTGAAATGCCAGCTCCAGACCCATTACCAACTGACAAATAAAATTATGTACCCTCAATATACAACTTCCACCAAGATTCCTTCCTGTGAGGAGTTTAGCATAATGATTTCATGTATATACCTAATACATAAATACATAACCTGTGTCCATGCAATACTGATTTTAGAAATTTAGAATGTGTTTAGTTAAGATGCAAAGACCAATCAAAAAATCAATGTTAATACCAAAGAAGGCCATACGTATTGAGTGTTTGTATCTCCATTTGATTGGAGAGTTCCAATGCAGGAAAAGATAACAACACTTTTTGATTGATTGATTGATTGAATATTGTTTAACGTCTACTCAGCAATATTTTAGCTATATCAAGACGAGGAACAAGTTTTTTAATAAATAATCACTTTGGGGTATGGAAAGGGCCATGGGACTGGAAATTCTGACTGCCACTGGAAAAGTGGGGTGAAATCGAAAAGGGCGGAGAATTTAGCCCTGTAGCCGATCACCTACGGACCATAAAAAAAAAAGCTTGTTACAAGGGTTCTTTAACATGCAGGAAGCATGGCATTTCTTCCAACACATGGACCTGAGTTTACATCCCATCCGAAAGATGGGTTGTGTATTTATTAATCCCGCACAACCACGGAATGGGTCCTATTTCTATATCCCGGGACCCTCGGGGTCAGCCCCCGTTTAGGAGGGGTCACACCCCGCAAGTCGGAGATACTAGGTCCTATTTCTATATCCCGGGGTTCCCTCGGGGTCCTCTGTTAGGAAGACTCATACTCCAAGCTCAGAGGATGCTGCGGGCCTATTCATAAGCCAGGACCGTGCACGGCGGACAACACTTTTTGAAAAGGGCCATTGAGAGGATAAGTGTTCAAACAGTAAAACTAATGGGTGTTCCATAAGACACTTGTGTCACCTACACTACAGATGAGTTATTTTTGGCTCAATGAACCCTAACAGTTTCACATCTGTGAATGAAATGATAAATATGAGGTGGGTAGCTTGATCATGTGAAGGATACACAATGCTTGTCTCCTGAATGTCTGCTGGAATCTGGAATTATGAAAAGGTTGCAGATTATCAATTTCTAGCATCATGTAAATAAAATATCCTGAAAGTTCTGCTGAGCTATGGAGTAAAAACAACTATAGACAAATTTCCTGGAGCATTAACACACATACATTAATTCTTCAACGATGTAGATTCCTGTAGTAACACCAATGACAACTCCTTCAAAACTCCTGTCCATTGTCTGTTGATCAAACAATCAAATTTCTATAATAATACTGTGTTTTAGACAATACAGCAGCAATGCCAATCAGACAAGCATGAAGGTTGATGCAATTTATTTCTGTTGCAACATTTTGTGAACAGGTATATAGAAAATACATTAAAAATATGGGTAAATACAGTAAAAAATATGGCATGATCACAGAAAATTTCAGATTTGCATACCTTCCAACTATCCCCATTTATGGCAGTTTTTCCCCAGTGAGAGCATCAAAATTTGTCAGAAAGCACTTATTTCTTTCTTCCTTAGCAAAACATTCATTTGGTTATTTCATAATGATTTAATTGTTATAAAGATGCTAAATCACAATAGGAAAGTAGATTTAGAGTTTATGTTTATGCGTGCCATTGCTTTGAGTCAAAACCCCAATGGACATTTTCAAAAGTTGGCAGCTATGGATTGCGTGCCATTGCTTTGAGTCAAAACCACAATGGACATTTTCAAAAGTTGGCAGCTATGGATTTGTAGCATTTACATCTGCACAGAAAATTATTTCTTAATGCAAAAAGTGTTAAATTTGACCAGTTATAAATCAAGAAGTAGAATCTTAACAGGTCTGAAAAGTTGGCATGACCTAAAAAGGCTTTCCGACAAAATTTCAGATTTAATTGTTTTATTTTCCATTGCCGAGAAAGGTGTGACAAAACTTCTAGAACTTCTAGGTTATAGATGAACCCATGCACATATGCACCCCCACACAAATTATGAGTATAGATCTACGAGTACATAGAAACTTGGCATACCTGCCAACTATCTCTATTTGTGGGAGTTTCCTCATGAAACCATCACAAATAGGTAATGTGCAGAGAGCAATTGTTTCTCCCTTGGTTAACATAAAAATCATCAGTGGTTTTTTGTATAATTATTGTAGTGTCATAAAGATGTTATAAAAGCCCTTTGTATAAGTTTTTAGGCTAAGACAAGTTTTTTCTATGTTTGGAGTCAGCGCGAAAAGTGTGCAGTTTTATAACAAAACAAACAATGGATATTTTTCGAATAGACTGGTAGTTTAAGTGTTGATTAAGAAGACCACAAATATATTTTGCTATAAGAAAACTTTTTTAAAGGGCTTAGTCATAAACTGAAATAGGAAACAAATTAGCAATAATGAAAAAATATCTTCTCTAGACTCAACTGAATTCTTAAAACTGACATTGTATGAAAATGGGTCACATCAAAATGTGTTATTTTAAAAATTCTCTTCTTGGTTTTTTGTTTTGTTTTTATTTGTTTACCTCATACCCTCCTACATTTCAAAAATAAAGTTGACAAAAAACAGAGAATTAAATTGGTTTGGCCAAACTGTAAGCCTGGAATTGTCTCGCATGTAAAACCCATAAGATTGAGCATTTTCAATAGCTAACAGGTATGACTTGGGTTGATGTAAACATACGAAAATTTTGGATTGATCAAAATCTATAAAATAAAGATTAACTCATGTCTTATATAGGTCAAACTCCAAGAAAGATTAACTCATGTCTTCTATAGGTCAAACTCCAAGAAAACGAGTTTAACCCCATCGCAACTTTTGCACCTATCCCAAGTCAGGAATATGTTGGTCATTGGCCTGTCCTTGTCTTTTTATAAAATTTTAGTTTCTTGATATTTGGGTTATTGGATGTGGTTTGTTTCCATTGATTTATTCACTTTTTTACCCTTTTGGGGCCATTTAGGGCTTGCTATATGGTGTGAGGTTCCTCACTGTGTTGAAGACCGTACGGTGACCCCTAGATGCTTTGTTTTGGGTCGTTTTAACCTGGATATGGGATGTTGTCTCTTTGACATTTACCCCATTTCCTTTCTTTTTCATAAATTGTGCTTACTTCTGTAAAATTTTCCTTGACACTGATATATTCTCAGCTAAAACAACATCTCTGTTGAATATGGTAGGAACCATAGAGTTACCACAACACTGAAAAAAATACACGTTTCTCTACATTTAAAATAATATAGGTCAAGTACTTAACAAAAGTCTAAGCAAAAACTGAATAATATTAAAAAAGATGTAGAAAACTGTTAAACAGTAAATGAGTGAGTTTAGACACAATACTTAATTCAGAACACAAAGATTGCCAATACCCTTTGTTATGGCACTTGGTCACATTGATCTGATTTCGCGCCAAGTTTACTCTACCATCCTAAAATCCAAACTATCCAAGAGATGATACAAGACACAAACTTAAATATAAGTCAATCGTAGAACTTAAAAAGCCCTATCCTCATCAGTATGTGCATATTAAAAGAGAACATGGAATTTGTAAGTAGTTTGATTTTTAAAATCTATTAGAAGACGAAACTCATTTCTTTTTTGAATATCCAAAATATACCCTTATTTGCCAAGAATTTACAAAACTATACATAAATATCTTTAAAAACAATTATAATAATCATATTAAAAATATTGTTGAAAAACATTAACATTAAATATACATTCATATAATTTCTTATATTTTATTTAATATGATGAATATTATATTGTACACTGTGTGTTTGTATATGCTTTAAACCCTTAGGGGTATAATGAGAAACATTGGTCAGTTGTCTCCCTATACTAAGTCAGTTATTTATGGTCACAGTGGAGATAATTTTAATTAGAATATCAATAGCCTCTTTTGATATTGAAATTAAAAATCATCTCCACTTTGGCCATATATAACTAACTTGGTACATGGAGATAACTGACTGATATATTCCTTATTATGCACTTCTAAATATATAAAAAAAATTGATCTAAAAAATGTTTGCCAATAGGCCCTCAAATGCCCCTTGAAATTTTCTTTGAAAACAAGTATGGTAATAGCCCTTCTCCTTAGAGCAGAGTACATTCAGTAAAGTGTTTTGTTTTAAAAAAATATTTACTTTAATTATATAGAAGATCACTTTCCGATTTGTTTTAGGTAACACTAAATATGATTCATCGACTTCATTTTTGTTTTCCCTCACAAACATAAAATACTTTGTTCAGAAAAATTTTAAGTATTGCATGTGGCCTTACATCTCTCCATTTTTCAGTTGATACACATAAAATCTATCAAAAGCTTACCAAAACAACAGAACCAATATGATTGTCTGTACAGTGTAGTATACATCCGCTGACTGTTATAATGAAGGAAGCTTTAGCGATTCTTCTCAGTTTCAACATGCCTTAAGAGTACATTTCCTGAAAGACCAATCAGTTTAGTTAATCACTCAAGATATATTTCTTTTTTATTAACATTTTATTTCATTAGACAATATCATAAAAAAACAAACAAAAATATTTTTCAATTAAGGCTTGTAGCCAATTAATTAATTCCCTGACACGACTGGTTTACCCAATACCTCAAAACCAGTCTGATACCATATACACCCCATGGAACTCATTTAAATTTCAAACTTAAAAGATACATTGACAACAGTCAGATAACAATGGGTACTGATGTATCACTTTCTTTTGATATCCAATTTAGTTCTGTTCGGTTTATATCTTATTTCATGTAGATGGCATTTAATGATAAGAAAAGAAGATCTTTGAAAGTTCTGATAAAGGGCTCAATGTGGAAACTAATGTTTCCTGCTTGTGGCCAGCTTGGATATGACATGGACACGCTGGACTCCATTATGAATGAGGATCATCCAAGGACTATTGTGATCAAGTTTGGTGCCAGTTGTCAAAGTAGTTTCAGAGTTTTCCTGTGGGGTACAATGTTATGTTAAGTGTGAACTGACTGCCATTACTTATCAGCAGTCGCAGGGGTCTCACACAATCAAAAACTTACTTAAGGACTCAAGTACTCTGACTTGCTGATTCTGCACAGTCCATCTTGGATACAGCTGATTGGACATTAAATAAATGAAAAAGATTCCTTTCAATTCCCAAATCATAGGCATTTTTTTTAAATAGCATTTTAAAGAGAACCTCCCAATACCCCTGAGAAAAAGGCACTTCTTACATAACAAGAGGCTCTCAAGAGTCTGTAATGCTCATCTGCAACATGGCTGGCATAGAGAGATTAATGGCATTTCCAAAAGGGTTTAAAGTTAAATTATGTTCCCTGCTTGAGGCAACCTTGGATTGGATGCACACATCCCAGATGCAAATTTGAAGGGATCACCTAAGGACTTTTGTGATCCACTTTGGTTCCAATTGGATTAGTGGTTTCAGGGACCTCATTCTTTTAATGGAATCCAATGTAAACAGGAGCTGGCACCGAATGGCAGCCTGATTTACCCCGCTCATTGAACCCTGAGTGCAAATTTAATTGTATAGGGACACAATAGAGGTGTGGACACAATACAACTATAGCACAATGATATAATCCTAGTAAATTTTGTAACCAACATGTTCAATGATAACTGTCTGCACAACAATTGAATCTGCCTTCACTTTTCAAAAGAAATTGTGACGAAAAATTCCATATATTGTACAATAATGAAAAACAATGACCTCTAGGCAAACTGAAAGTGCTTATCACATAACCTTGAAATCTGATTACACGATAGATTAGACCATAAGGAAGCTCTATGCAAAACAACAATTGAATCCCACTTACCGTTTCAGAAAAAATTGTGGTGAAAAATTCCATAACAATGAAAAACAGCGATGTCTTGGCAAACAGGAAGTGCTTATGACATAACTTTAAAATCAGAATACACGATAAATTGGACCATAAAGAAGCTCTGTGCATAACAACAATTTAATTCCTCTTACACTTTCAGAAAAAATTGTGACGAAAAATTCCATATGCTGTACAACAATAATAAATAGTGAAGTCTTGGCAAACAGGAAGTACTTATGCGATAACCTTGAAATCTGTATACACACATCGGACCATCATGAGAAAGCTTTTGCCAAAATATGATTTCATTCTGTAAAGTACTTGCTGAGAAAAGTATGGTTAAGGACGGACCAACGGACGAACGAACGGAGGTAAACCAGTATACCCCCAATACTATGTAGCGGGGGTATAACTATGTTCCCACTGGTGGCCATCTTGAAAGAGGTACAGATCTGCAGGATACCTTTTTGTAGGGATGATTTATGGACCATTGTGAATAAGTTTGGTTCAGACTGGACTAATAGTTTCTGAGAGGAAGATCTTTGAATGTCTTTTCCATAGGGTCCAATTTTAAACTATGTGTTCCCCGCTGGAGGCCATCGTGGATGAGGTATGGACCTGCCAAATACCCTTTTTTGGAAGAGATCCAGCTAAGGACTATTGTGACTAAGTTTGGTTATAATTGGACTGGTAGTTTCTGAGAAGAAGATCTTTGAATGTCTTTTCCTTAGGGTCCAATGTTAAAACTATGATCCCTGCTGGTGACCATCTTGAATGAGGTACGCACCTGCCGGATATATTTTTTAAGAGGACCACCCAAGTACTATTGTGACCAAGTTTGGTTCAAATTGGCCCTGTGGTTTCAGAGGAGAATATCTTTGAATTAAAAGATTATGATGGATTACATAGGCCAAGTGATGGCAAAAGCTCACCCTGGCATAGTCAGATGAGCTAATCAAAGTGTGATTTTCACCTTCAGTTAGGTAATGTAATATCTATTGTTTGCTTTTGGAGTACCAATACTCTCTTACTAAGAGAACAGTAGATGTTAAACTTTGTGAAAATATAAATTTTGTGATTTCCATTAATTACTTTTAAAGCCTGTAGGTCTAAATTGTGGTGCATTTTTACCAATGTAAACCAGAAGTGACAAAAAATCTATGAAAATACTTGAACACAAACATGAATCATGTGTATTGAAGAAAGTACTCATTACAACATGACTGTATAATGAAAAGAAAGGAGGAGGTATGATAAACAATAGGAAATTGGCCCCCTAAAGTTGAAAAAATATAAAAAATCATTCAACCTCTCCAAAAATGCACTAATTTATTTGCCAAGTAATTATAGTTATATAATCTAGACACTTTTATACAGGAAAGTTGGTCATGACGTCACAGTGACAGCATTACTCAAAGATATTTAACCAAATGGATATCTTTTGAAAATGTGTCTCATAGCAAAAGATCTTTTTGGGTAAGGCTGTTGCTCATATCTAAATATTAATGAGAAGACGTCAACATGAGGCAATTTTTAAGAATTTTGAGGATTATCCTGAAAAACACTAAGTTTGAGAGCTTATTATGAAAATATGAGACAGAATTCAAAACTCTGACAGACTAATGTCATATGAACATCTTAAGAGTGATAATTGATTAATTTACAACACTCTGTATTTTAGAAAATGAAGGGCCAAAAAAGTGGCCTTACCATACCTCCTCCTTTACTCTACAAATCTAAACATAGGTAATCAATGATTACAAAGTTCGCCTCGTTGTGGCACTTTGTCGCAGCAACCCAATTTTGCCTGGATGCTGACCTACCATCAGAGATGCATACACGCGCAAGATTAGATGATCCTACCATGTACAGTAACTGAGATCTGAACTCGGACGTAAACTTGAATGTAAGTCACTCAAGCGGAAAATATAGGTCAAAGTGACCTAATTTTGCCTGGATGCTGACCTACCATCAGAGATGCATGCACATGCAAGGTAAAATGATCCTACCATGTACAGTGACTGAGATCTGAACTCGGACATAAACTTGAATGTAAGTCACTCAAGTGGAAAATATAGGTCAAAGTGATCTAATTTTGCCTGGATGCTGACCTACCATCAGAGATGCATGCACGTGCAAGGTTAGATGATCCTACCATGTACAGTGACTGAGATCTGAACTCAGACGTAAACTTGAATGTAAGTCACTCAAATGGAAAATATAGGTCAAAGTGACCTAATTTTGCCTGGATGCTGACCTACCACCAGAGATGCATGCACATGCAAGGTTAGATGATCCTACCATGTACAGTGACTGAGATCTGAACTCAGACATAAACTTGAATGTAAGTCACTCAAGCGGAAAATATAGATCAAAGTGACCTAATTTTGCCAGGATGCTGACCTCCCATCAGAGATCATGCACATGCAAGGTTAGATGATCCTACCATGTACAGTGACTGAGATCTGAACTAGGACGTAAACTTGAATGTAAGTCACTCAAGCGGAAAATATAGGTCAAAGTGACCTAATTTTGCTGGGATGCTGACGTCCCATCAGAGATGCATGCACATGCAAGGTTAGATGATCCTACCATGTACAGTGACTGAGATCTGAACTCAGACGTAAACTTGAATTTGACTGAGATCTGAACTCGGATGTAAACTTGAATGTAAGTCACTAAAGCGGAAAATATAGGTCAAAGTGACCTTATTTTGCCTGGATGCTGACCTACCAGCAGAGATGCATGCACATGCACAGTTAGATTATTGTACTATGCATAGTAACTGAGATATGAACTAAAATGTAAATTTGAATGCAAGCCACTCAAGCGGAAAATATACGTCAGAGAGACCTAATTTTCTTGGAGGCTGTGAGTTAACCCAAGATGCACCTGCATGCAAAGTTTGATGACCCTACACTGCATAGTTACTAAGATATATACCCAAATGCGGACGCGAACACAAACGCGGATGCCGGGGGTACTCCAATAGTCCCCCTCAACTTCGTTGAGGCAAACTAAAAATCATTTACCTTTTAGAAAAGCATTACATTATTATTAGAAAATCTATGTACAACTTTCATGACTTTTTGAATAGTTCATGTAGTTAGCTCCAAAGTGAATGCATATCAAATTATCAAATGCCTCGCTACAGATTTTAAATTGCAGCATTGATTGTGTTTTCTATCCCTCTCAATATATACATCCCTGCTTTTAGTTGAAAGCGTCAGTTAAATTTTTAACTCACTGTTTGAAATAAACACATATCAGAAATATTGAAACAGCCAGACCAACACATGTCTGGTAAAAATGAAGTTGCTCTGGCAGTTTTCTTGAGCACACCTGACTGAATGTCCAACAAAAATTTTTCCACTATCTCAGCATATTTTGATTGCTTTGGTTGGGTCTGGTCAAGAACATTCATGTATAATGAGAATGATATGCAAGTCGTACACAATCAATTTTGCATTTTTAAATCTATGGCGGGACATTTTAAATGCATTGATAAACTGGAGTTTTCTATGTGCCGTGTGCGTTTTTGTCACATGTACATTCACTCCATATCCTCTCATTTTTCCTATTCACTTTACACCTAACTTGGGACTAATATAACAGTGATTGGAAACGTTCACATTTCTTACAATTTCGGTGTCGCTGCAGATTTACCTGTAAATTGTCGTATTTTTTAGCATTTCTCTAGAAACAGAGAACATTTTTAATACACTTTACAGCTACATTCTTCTATCCATTTTATAAAAAATACATCATTCTATAGTAAAAAAGATTGCTGCAAATCATAGAATAATTTTTGTAAAATAAATTTATTCCAAAGTACACAAATTTTGCTCAAAAACTTGGATAATTTTGGCTTTTTTAGAAATATACCGCGACACTTTAGTACCCTTTCTATCTTCCCCAAAAATATTTAATGCTACAAAATTTATATGATTGAAAAGGTGGAACTACGATGCAAATCATGAAAATTTATTTGTTAAATACACAGGGAAAAGTTTAGTGTTTGAACTCCAAAATTTGTATCTAAAAATTGCATGAGCATGGTCACATCAGTCAAAATTTATCAGCACTTCAAAATATCTTTCCTGCATAAATATATATGGCCATAGAACCAATACAAAGAGCTTTATCCTGGTAAAATTTCGTAAGAGTAGGTTGGAATTTAATATGTAAACCAGCAAGTTAAAGTTAACTAATCTTCTTAATTTTAATTGTTCTGACGCTTGTTAATCAGCGATAACTGTCATTTGCTTATTGGACGATTTCTCGATAATATTATGACCTCTTTACACAAGAAAAGAACCCCTCATGCATTTATTCAGGGGTGTAAAAATCTGTTAATCCAACGCCTGCAGTCTGTGCCAAAAACTTTTTCATTCACTCGCCCTGGAGGCTAGTAAGGTCCTGTGCAGTACTAGCCCAAACTCAATTTCACTAGCCCTAATAAAATAAAGGGCTACGCCGAGCGCAGCATGATACGACCGCAGCATGTCGTCCACTGAAATCTGAAAAAGTGTTATTTAAAGCGAGTATGGACAAACGAAAGAGCTTGACACAATAATTAGAAGGACGCAATAAGGAGATTGACCCAGAAATTAGCTGGACACAAACTAGGGAAAATAAAAATTAGCCCTTATGACTCCTTATGATTCCTCTTTGACCCTTTATAGCGCAGAAACGGTAAGAGCTACGCCCAATCCATTGACATACTGCTGAAAGCTTATATCAAGAGGAATCCAAAGAAAAAAGACAATCAAAATGCGATGAAAAATAAAAATTTTAGGTAATCTGCAAATTTGCAGTTTTGGCCCCTGTGAACCTTTATAGCACGGAAACAGTAAGAGCTAAGCAAAATCCGTTGACATACTACTGAAAGCTTACATCAAGTGGAATCCAAAGAAAAAAATCCCATCAAAATCC